>WEIV01019331.1:28274-89460 GCA_013390005.1 Calyptomena viridis | reverse complement strand
CTCATCAGTTATCTTGAATTTCATAAAATATTGGAGAACTGCTCAAGTGATGAACCTCAATTAGCCAGTAACAAAAATAGTATGTGAACTTAAGAGAAACCATTGCAATGAGACAGCAGCATTCCTGAATTCCTTTCAACAACTGGGGCTTTAGGGTATCTTGAAAGAGCAGCTTTTCCTCAAAGATTAGGGCAATAGTGATGGAGGAAAGTTTTGCTTTAATAATTGTAGGGCTATAAAGGTTCTCAGGCAAGCATTAACTGTGGATGTAATTAATCTATTCATACATGCTCTTAGTCCTTTTGTCATATTCATTAGTTCCATAAGAAGCCTCATGAATCCAGAGTCAGATGCAGGATAAATTTGCATTTGGCATTGTTCTGTGGCTGTTTTATATGAACTTGGGCAGGCACTTGCTGCTATCTGATTTCAAAGGCTTGCACTTTTCCTAATACTTTTGAGATCAGTGAGTTTGTTTTAGCACTTCTCCAACTTTCTATATTGCTTGACTTTTAATTTCTACCAGGGCCTGACCTGCCTTTGAATGGGATTCCTTTCCTTAATCCAAATCAGTGTGTCTGTAAAGCTGCAAGTTTTCCATTTGATGTCAACAGTTGGGCAGAACTTTCTCATTTTAAAGGCAGCCACTGTCTCTGTTTGTGGCAAAAGAACCTTGTCTGATTAAGGGTGAATTATCATTATCCTGCACTCCCTTGTGTAACTTCAGTTACATTCAGTGACATCTGATGAAGCCACCCTGGTTTTTTGCAGTTCCCTGGCAGCCCTGGCATTACTCAGAAGCTCTACAAATCCGTTGCAATGCCCACACCTTTCCTATTTTTGGGGTGCTGGTATGCCAGCAGTTATTCTTGGCAGGGTAGGTGGAGGGGGCAGAGTCACTCAGCAGATTTGCTGCTGCTTATTATTATTCTGTAAATGTGCTCAAGTTTTCTAAATCATTTTATTGCCCCACAGTTGGTAAATAACTTCTCCCATCCTTCTGGCTGAGTTTCTCAGTCTGTGCCCCTGCAGTGAAGCAGGACATCCATGATCTGATCCTGCTCCTTCCAGACCCTCATGTGCTCTGCTGCTCTCCTTTGAACTCCCAGCTCTGTGATCCTTCTGGAAATGGGACACCTGGAAGCAAATGTGTTTGACAGGAGCCTCCTTGCAGGTTCACACAGGAGGGACTGGGAGCTGCAATTCCTTCCTGCTCCCTGTCACTTTGTGGGCAACAACATTGGACTCATCTCTGAGCCTTCTTTGAGCTGAGATTTCACATTGAATTTGCTGACCACTAAAACCCCCTTTTTTTTTTTTGCCCCCCTAACTATTCCTCTGTTTTGTGTTAATGTCAGTGTTGACACGAACGTGCCAACTTTAGCCAAAATACATTTTTCATGAGTTGTCAAAGGGACAGAGCTTCTCATCCTGATTCTGCCTGTCTGCAGCAAATCAGATACACTCCCATTTCAGACTTGGCTTTATGATACCCATTTCCAGGTGTTGGTGTTCTCATTCTCATCTGATTATTCAACCTGAATTTAGGATTCTGTGCCTGTCAGGTTACACTCTCAGCAACAGCACCATACAGCTTTTGCCTGTTTAATCAAGATGTCTGGTGACAGCTTGAGTTGATGATTTTCAGTCCCTGTGATCATCCTTGGCTTCTGGATTCACTTTTCTGTCTTGATGGCAAGAGATAAGCAGAACCATGTTGGAGCCATGCCAGTGTTTTTCTAACCCCCACATGACATCCACAGGATGTCAGATTGTGCAGGAATTGCTTTTAAATTGTTATTAACTTCTTGCTGGGCTAGCTGCTTTTTACAGTCCTAACACAACAATTTCATTGCTCTGCAAGAAGCACATGAACATCTTACTCTTAATTTAGTGTGTTCATGCAGACTACTGTTCCTTACATATATATCTTCTCTTTTTCCACTTAAAAATATTACAGCTTTCCAGAGTGAGTGATCCAGGCTTTGCCTGGTGATGATTCACCAAATAAAGGAAGGCAACAATTTTGGTTTGCTGCTCTTCCATGTGAGTCCAGCTTTGCCATGGAGGTGTTGGAAGAGTTACCTGCACAGGCACTGAGGAGAGGAAGGTGCCTCTGCAGGAATACTTGGGTCTGGAAGCTGAATAACCAGCTTAATGTCTACATGAACCTGAATTAAGAAATTGTGGCTCTGCAAATGAGATCAGACACTGCACAGAGCTGACTTATAAGTCACACCCCTTCCACAGATTCTTTAGCTGTTGCTGAAGATAAACTTGTCAGTTCAAAGTAATGCTGACAAATGATAGTATTATTTACTACATCATTCTAAAAACAGCAACCCAAAGTAAGAACAACAATAAAAAAATCAACCAAAAAACCACAACAACTTAAGTGGCTCAGAGCCAATCTTAGCTGGTTTTGCCAAGAATTTCTGGGAAGAAAACAAACTTTCTGGGTGTCTGTGGTCCTATCCTGGAAGTGCTCCGGATGGACAGAATTACTTTGTAAAATAATTTCAGTCTAATAATTTTTAGGAAGCCCTGTCCATAGTGGTGGATCAAGTTGTGAAGATCCAAGGTGCTCAGAAATATTTTTGGATGTATTTTGCCATTTCCACCTTGCTGGATAAACAGCTGTGGTTTCTAGAGACAAAAGAGGTGATGGCTTTGAAGATTCTGAGTTCTGAGGTTTCTGCTTCTAAGGCTTCTAATCTTAGTTATACATCGAAGTTCTCAGATGTTGCAGAAATTTCTCTGGTATTTTCAACTCATTCAGAAGTAGAAAATTTTAGAAACCTCAACGATTGCATGATTTTCCAGCCAAATTAGTAAATGCTTGTGATGCAACACATTCAGCTGAGCTTTGGAAAAGCAGCTGCACTTCCTTCCCTGAACCAAACTCTTATGGTTTGACTGTTAATATTGTGGATAAACTCCCTTATATAGGGGATGATTTGGGAATAGCTTTCTTACCCCCTTGTTTAGCATTAATGTATGGCCTGAGAGGAGGAAGCAAGGGAAGCTCAGGTCTAAATTTTTCTCAGTCAGTAGCTGTTCCATCTTAATCTGCTCATTGTCCTATTTAGTTTATGCAGAGGAAAGAGATTTCTTCTTGAAATTTTCATAACCGTAAATGGTCACTAAATTTAACAAGAAAAAAAAAAAAAGGAACATAGATTAGGGAACTCTAATCCTGCTTTATAGCTTCAACTCAAATTATTTGTCTTTCTGAATCTTTGAATGAATTTTATGGAAGGTCACAAATACACCTCTCAGAATATTTCAGTAAAATCTGCAGAGTGATTTACTTTGAAACCTTCTGTCTCTTTGTACTTCTACCATTTTTTTCAGTGTGAACCAAACCTGTTGAAATATTTACTGGAGCATTTTGTTCCTACATTCTCATATGGAAATACTGTAATTAATAGCATCATTAACATAAATTCAAAAATTTTTTCATCTGACATCTATCATTTATAGGACCAGCTGAAAAATACCTTATTGATTAACCAGCCCCTTCTTTACAGGATTTTCATTTTAAAACGTTTTGTCTCTTATCTTCTCCCCATAGGAATATAATTTACTTTTTCATTTTGCCTTTCCTGATAGCATATCATGACTGTTTTTTGACAAAATAAATTAAAAATATTTTGACACCAATTTATTTACTCTCATTATGGCAACTTTTGAGAAATCATTCTATTACCCCATTTTTCAGGTGGATAAATGAAACAGTGATGAAGTTTGTGACTCACCAAAGTCCTTATTGCAGATAAGATTGGTGGCACTTAAGATGACTCGTTCTTATGTGCCTGGAGAGGTTTCCAGTGCACTGTTGGTAAATTGATTTTTTTGCCAAAGTTTAGTTTGCTTTTATTTATTGATAAATTTATCAATAAGATGGTTAAAGTTCTCATCATTTTTCACTTATATGTTGTCACAGCTATAAACTGTTGGACTGGCAGATGGGGACAACTAGATGACATGTGTTAAATCCATAGATATTGGGGTAAAAATAGTTAAGATTTCTTTGCCTGAGTCATTTTCCTGTAAAATAGTGTCTTTATTTCCAAACCTAGTTAAGAAAATGTAATGTCTCCTTTCTTTATGACTCATTTCCAGTAAAAGAAAATTTAGTATAAATGAATTTTCTTAATAGTTTATTAAATGTAGCCATTAGATATTTATCGTTGAGATCTGGCTTTTATCTTTTCCTATTATTACACAAAAGAGATTGCATCTAATTGAATCATTAAGCAGCTTTAATAAATTATTTCATCTGAAATTACTTATAGAAAATTTGTGAGGTATATTAGGGAGATTCAGGAGTCCTTAGAAACAGGCCAGTCTAATTCAGGACCATATCCCAAAGGTGAGCAGATGCCTTCAGTCCTCACTGAAGTGCTCAAAACCTCACACAAGCACTTTCACCTTTGGTCTCAAGGGAAACTTGTGCACTGTTCAGGTCAAATAAAACCAGAATAATTCAAATAACCCATTTCACATGTAAGTATTACAACTGCAACAAGCGACCTCGTGATAGTTTTTAACTAAAAGCAGATTTCAGGGATTATTTACTTTATTTTGAGAAAATGTCACTTGCAGTGGGGTTGCCTTGAAGGAGTGTGAGGCACAGCTTTTCCTCTCCCCTGGCTCTCCAAGCTCTTTGCCTCATTCCTGGCTCCCAGCCCAGGCATCCCATCCTTAACCCTCCTTCTGCCTTGGAAAAAAGGCATTTTGTGCTCACCCATCTTCCACTCAGACTACCTTCCTGACATGGCAAAAATGCAAAAAGAAAGCTTTATTTTCTCTGTTTTCTCTGTGACATAGAATTTAGACCTAGGAGAGTTAACACCACAATTCACTTCCTCAAACACATTCAATCTATTTGTCTAATGCCCAAATACTTGTAGTAGTGGCCAGTAGTTTTGTAGCTCTAGGGAATCATTCAGTCTAGTCAGCCAAAGCCAAAATTAAAATTTAAAATACAGTTGGCAATGATTATTAATCAATTAGCTCCAGGGAGCTGTCAAGACTTCCTGACCAGAGTTAGAATAACAAGAAATATTTTTGAAATAATAAAACTGGATCCTTATTAAAACTTGTCTCCTCCTTCACACGTTTATTAATATGATGGTGCCCCAAAAAGGTATCAGTAATTACTTTTATATCAGTGAAATTGAATTGGAATGAGAGCCATCTGCAGGAAGCAGTAATTGGCAGATCCATTTCTTTAAGCATAGATTACTTAAAATCTTAGCATTGCAACACATGTCACAAGGTATTAGAAGAGGGAAGTCTGATACTGTCCTGAACACTGTTGTGCAGTGGCAGATTTTATTATGCAGTGAGAGATAACTGAGTATCTCAGCTAAATCAAAAAAATGTGAGCGGGCTGTCAAGTGCTGTACACTTTTAGCTTGATCTTGATACTGATCTCGTCCCCTTTTAGAATCATTTTATGAGGTTACATCTTGGGAGATTCAAATGACCAGGAGTCTGCAAAACTCCTGTCTGCCTCTGCCATACTTTGGGGTGTCCAAACTGGGATGTAAAAATGACAAGGATGGTTGACATGTCCTTTTTTGTTTGGTTTTTTTTAAAACTTCTATATGTGTTCTTGCTGTTGGTCCAGAATAACCCCAAATTATTTCTCAGATGCACTGTAAAAGCCATCTGTGTGATGGGTTATTTAAAGAGGACTGTGTGGGGCTTCCTGTAACAAAGATGAGCTTTGTCTAATTAGCCAGCAATAAAAATACTTGGATTTCATGTCAAATAAAAAAAGCCTGCAAATGTAATTACTGCAACAGTGCCTCTAAGGCTGGTATCCAAATTAATAAATATCTGTTCTTCAATACTGCCCTGAGAGAACTCAGTAAAGTAAAGGGGCTCAATGACAATTTGACAGTCCAATATTTGACAGTTTGATAATTCTCTGTGCCTACAGAACAGAACAGTGACATCAGAACAAGCCAGCACTGTAGAAGAGGTGCAGGGCCAGTCCTGTAGCACAGGCTCAAGGTTCAACTTCCCTTTGAGAAAGGGATTTTTCCTTTCCTGGAGTCTGTAGCCCCTGGACACCCAGAGCAAGGTTAGGGTGCATTGATGCTCTGCTGAGTGTATATCCATGTCTGGGTGTTACTGGTGTAGTTTTGTGTCACCAAATAATAGAATTGAATCTTCTCCATCTGGCCTGAAAGGACTTGAATTGCTTTTATCCTGGTGAGCAAATATCCTGTGATTATTTGCTGTGGCAGAGAACCACCCCAGAATCACAGAATGATTTGGATTGGAAGGGACCTCAAAGATCATCTCACCTCAACCCCTGCCATGGGCAGGGACACCTCCCACTATCCCAGGTTGTTCCCACCTGGCCTTGCACACTTCCAGCCTGAATTCAATATACACGTTCTTCAAATCCCTCATTTGAGATGTAGCAAGTAGTTTAAGATTGAGAAATTAATTTTTCTCCTTTTTAAAAATTGTTTAATCTCTTCTACTGTTCTCTTTTTCTTTGAGATGCTGGGAGGGAGAGAACCTTTAAAAGTTTTAGAAGCTGATTTAAAATTTAAAAAGCAATGAGTTACTCAGCTTGAATCTGTGCCTTGGCAGAAGTGTTCTGTACCACAGTTGGATGTTATGTGGTGTAACAGTAAAGGAGAAGAGGATTGACCATGTTTGTTTTTTCTGGGTCTGGTAGCATATCCCTCATCTGATCTTCAGAAAGCATTTATATGAATGGATTGTTGCCAACTTTTGAAGATGATTTTACATGCAGCTGGCTTCTTACATGATTTTCATACAGACTGTGGGGCCCTCTTTATCTCCTCGTACCCCCCAGGATGTTCTTCATGGGAGGGAGGCAAAACAGTTGTTTTCATTTTCCCTTTCCCTTATTTCTGGTCCAGACATCAGTGTGACCAGAATTAAGTGTAAGAAAAGATGGACATCTGGAGAGGAGATGGGACTTCATCACAGCTTGGGGATAGCACTTCCTTGTATATTCCTTGCAGGAGCTGAACAGATTGGCTGTGGAGGGCTCAAATTATATTTTTTATTCTTCTAGGATAATTCAACTCCTGCTTTGTGTTCTTTTTATAAATGTGTGTGAAATAAAAAGCACGTTTAGCTTAGTAATACAGTAATAGTAGCCGTGGGCTTTCCAGCCTGCTGCTGACCTTTTTGTTATTATTGAAAACAACAGAAAGTTCTTAGCATATTATTACTGCTATGTCTATATATATATTTTTTTTTATATATATATATTTGTGTATATATATATTTATATAAATATACTCAAATCAAAATGCAGTTTTGCTGCAGGCAGGCTAATACAGATACCAGCAACTAAATAACTGTATTAGGAAAATAAGTTTTAAAGAAACTAAAGGGGTTTTTTTTCCCAGTGGACTGCTGTTGGCATTTGCAGGTATGTTGGTGTCTATGAGAAGTTGAATCACAACAAGATTCCCTTTCCCTACATGTATTGTAGCAGCTGTAAGAGACAGGAGCTCTGCTCACAACCTGCTTTATGATTTTGAGGCATTGGTACAATTTTGTGGGTCAACTTTTTTTTCCACTTATCATCTGTCTCATCTGTTTATACTTGAAACTCTTCAAGGGAACGTCTCATGTTGTGTTTGAACAGAGCCTGTGGTGGGGGAGGAAAGGGATTTTTAGCTTGGCCAAAATCTCAGGATGCAAACATAATATAAAACATTACAAATAATGGCAAGTGATAAAAGTATGTATAATAAAAGATAAGCTGTGACCAACATTTTATGTAGATTTAATCAAAGCTTTGCTTTATGGCACAAAGGCCCTTTCCTTTTGCTTTATAAATACTTTCTAAGAAAATCCTGTGACCTGTTTGCTGTACAGATGCAGTCAGATACAATCTGTCTTTGTATTGGACACTAGGACAAAAATGGGACACTAAAAGCATATTTATTTTTTCCTGTGTATGTGATTCCTAAATTAAAAAGAACAAACTTCCTCCTCTTGCCTTTTCACAAGTCTATAGTCATTATGCTGTGTCTAAACCAGATGGAAGAATATATTAAAAATTGTTTTTAAACCACAGATTGAGAAATGCTGCCAGGATTTCGAACCAAAAATGTGGCACTGATTCTAAAATCTGTTGGCAATTTTAGAAAGTTTTCTTTTGGCAAAAAAGTGTCTTTTCTTCTCTTCCAGGAAAATAAGGAAAACCTTTATCTGAGTCATAATTTAATTCAATTCCAAACTGGATTTGAGAAAATCAGTATAAATACATTAACTTTCCCCAAGAATTGGAGTCAGGAAGTAAAAAAACTCATCCATAACATGAGAAAGACACAGTTTAAAATAAAGGCTACGACTGTCTCTTAGGTCTGGGTTTTGCATCCTGCTACAGATCAGCGTGTCCAAGATTTTAACTACAGCTGTTCCAGTCTAGTCTCTGAAAATCTATTTAGAATTTAAATTTTGGTTTGGTTTGTTTCTTTTCCAAATGAGGAAAATCAGCATCAGACACACTTGAAATTAGATTTTCTCTTACCTTGCATCGAGTGCTGAAGTGAACCATGACGTGGCTTTCTGGGCATGCAACTGGGTACAAAACCAGACATTCAAAACCCAGCTTTGTAAAAAGAAATTCTCTTTAAATGCCCCTGAGAGGAGTAGAAGAAACTCTGAATACCCCAATAAAAATAAAACACTTTTACATTTCCCTTTAAATAATTGTGGACGTGTTATAACTGGAGAAAAAATTATTATTCCTACTTCACTATAGGCACTATGGGGCATATATAAAACTTCCAGCCACATCCATATATTTTTTTATGTATCCATATAAAACCTCCATCCATAAAGTGACTCTTCTCCCACAAGAACAAGCTTGTGCCAGATTTTTGCTCTTTCCATGCTTCCAGTGGTTCCAGGGAGCCTCTTTGAGGTGCTCACCTGTTGGCCAGATGTGCATTGTGCTCACCACTGCACTGACTCAGTGTTCAGAGTTTCCAAATTTGGGCCTTATAAGGGCAGTGAGTTGCCTTAAACACCAATGCATGGGATTTAAAAGTGGCTGCTCTTGTGTGTATTGCATTGTGAAATATTACAGCAGATCACCTGAGTGCCAAGTGTTTAAATATCTTTAAGGGAATTTTTTAGAGGATGGTTGTTCTTTATTGAGGAAACACCTGTTATCTACGTTTTACTGATAGGGCAGAAATTTTGCTGTTTGGAGGGAATAAAAAAATAAATCCTAACTGGATTCCTGCAAGCCTTAATCATGTGCCATAACTCCTGTTCAGCCTTCCTTAGGGGCCTGCAGAAGAACATAGGTGATCCTTAAAGACAGGTTGCAGGGTGATGAATAACTGGTGTATCAAAACAGAAAAGTACCCAAGCAAATGAGGTGGGAGGAACATGATAATTTTTGTGTAGTTTTATAGAATGCTGCTGTTAATGGTTTCAGTAGATGTTTTCAGTGTGTCCTGGAATGTGGTGCCTTGGGCCAGACCTGTGGCTTTGTCCCTCCTTTGAGGGAAGCTTGAGAAAGTCAGACAGAAGGGGGTAAATCCCAGGGGGTGCTGCCTTCTGGTCCTCAGGGCTGGAGGAACCTTGGAGAGCAATTTCAGGTGTTAAATCTGGGCTGGACCATCAGTGGCACACAGTGGATGGAGCAGTGGGTGCAGGTGAGTCTGGGTGTCCTGGCATGCAGTGCTCTCCTATCTTACATTTCATATCTTCTGGAAGGTTATCAGCAGTCACTTCTGTCTGTCCTCCTGCTTTCTTGGGATTTCTCTTCCACCCAATAAATTTTTTGAAGTCAAATTTTTAAAATGGTTCATTCTCAGCAAAGAGTTTATTTACACGCAGTGATTATTTTCCAGTTGTGGCAGCTTTGTAGTGTTTTGTCCTGGCACATGAATTGTGTTGATTTCCTGAATCCAATTTATAACAATAATGGGTTTTTCTTACTGTGTTTCTGGAACCAACTGGACTATTTTCCCTTCCCCATCTCTTTCTACCAGGACACCCCAGAGAGTGCTCTGCATTGCACACTCCCAATTGTCTTCTGTTTGCCTGAATTCCCATGGTTTGGGAATAAATTTGTGTGAGATGACTGTAGACACTCAAAGTCATTTATGAGATAGACTAGTGAGAATCTTGGGCAGCTTTTCCACAGGAGACTTGTGCTAAAAAACAAAAGCCCAAGTGTAAAATTTCCTAAGCCACTCGATTTATTTGATTCAATTTCAAAGCCATTTGGGAAGATCATTTGCACAAATATTTAAGTTCTCTTTAACTAAAGTCAACCAATGTGTTTTTTCAATGAGCTGGAGCTCATAAGAAAGATTCAAACACTAAATGTGTGGAGAAGGCAATTAGTGTTTGTACAATATATTGAAAATTAGCCCGAGGCACACTGGAAAAATACATGTTTTACACATTTATGTTTTTCATCCAATTCCATAGTTTATATTAGATTCTGACATAGATAATTCTGGAGGCTACCAGGTTATTTCAAACTATGAAAGAAGTTGTAATTGTCTATAAAAAGAAGGTTTTTTAACTGTGAAAGGAAAAGCCTTTTTTCCTGTTCTAGTGTATCAGGAAAGCTTATGCACATGTAAACAGCAAAATGAGACATTTTTTGTGTTGCAGAGGTTGAACTTGTAAAAGTTGAGCCCTAATGATGTCATCCTGCTAAAAGCAGATACCCCACTCACTTTGTCATGGAGTGATACTTTCCACGGGTTTTAAGGCTGTCATGGAAGTAGGAAAAAGCTGTCGTAGGAATCAGTGGAAATGTTTTATTTTAATAACTGGGGGGGATCCAGTTACAAGGAGCAACTGTCCTGTTATCTGCATTAAAGATTGTGCATCCATTATCCAGAGTGTTTTGTCCACAGTTTCATAGGAATTCGGGTCAAGAGAAGGATCATTTTCCTGAAGGGGGAGGAACAGGAATTGATATGACCATGAATGTGGTATCAGTCAAAAACTTGGGAGTATTTCCTGAAAGTACAAGTATACCCAGAGCCTATTAAGGAAAATACAATTTTTTCTCACTGTACTGATCTAGGATTTGATTCTAATAGGACAGAACACAAAGCAAAAGGAATTGTGAGATGCCAGTGCTATAATGGGCACAAATTTACTTTCTGCAGTTGATTATGTCAAAGTATTTGTTGTTTATATGAATAAATGTGCTGAACAGAACCTTTCAGGAAGACAAACTAAATCTTTTGTTTGTTTCTGCAAGAGAATTCACTGGAGTGAAAGTCCATATGGAATCTTGGACCCAGGAGTACAACTACTGGCCTTAACATGTAGAAGGGAGCATATGGTTTTGGTAATAGGTTAATAAGAGCAATTAACCTTATAGTGCACTCATTTGTTGGTCTCAGTTGTTTATAAACTAGGTAATAAAAATATTTTTACATCCTTTAGCTTTATGGGAGATTAGTGAAACCCGGCTGTATTTTCAAAGTTTTAATGCCAACAATACTCAGGTGATGGTGTAAGTGATAGAAACATAAAATTAGCAGAGAATAAAAGATGCAGAGTACTCTGTGGTGTGTCTAACCAATGGAGATCATCCCAAATCTCAAAATACATGGAATAACTTAGAGAAATACAGACATGTGTTAAAGGTTTTCATTAGAAGAAGGGCTGTTTTCACATGATGCAGTCCCAGATCTGTCATTCAGCTTGTTCTTTTCACCTTGCAAAGACTAGAACAGAAACTGTTTCCAGGCTTAATTAACGGGCAAAAAGAATTTTAAACTTACCTTCTTCTTCTTGAGAGTGAACCTCGTAAAAGAACAGATTAAAAGAGCAGTGAGCACTGCCATTGTCTTCAGTTTTTTGTCTGTTTTGAAGGACTTGTAGAAGTTCAGGCACTTCCTGCAGAAGTCCCAGTTTCTCACTTAGGAGCTACTGCATTTGTCTGGCAAACAGAAAGTGGCTACAATGAGCAGATTGTTGGTTGCCCCACAAGAAAAGCCCTTTTTACTTCACACATTACAAGTGGTGTCATTTTGTCAGTGTTGTCCACGTTGCTGCAAAGACAATTAACACAAACAGATGAATGACCTGCAAGTACTTTGCTTTCTGGGCTGATGGTGAAGGGAAAAGGATGGTTTCCCCATAGTGATATTTTTTAATTTAATTCTATAAGCTTTGTCAGCTTTTTGGTCTCCTGCTTTTATGCAATATTTGGTTTGCAAACTTCTGCTTCTTTATTGGCAATATTCCAGAAGGTGCCTCTGAATCAGCTCATTTGTAGATTTAATTTGAGCATATAAGAGATGATATATTGTGGTAATTGGTTTTGTCTGTCCTTCCTGGTTTACTATTATTTCTCTGATTTTTACCTTATATGTTGGTTACAAACTATTTTATTAAGTTTAGCTGGTAATAACCCTAATGAGCTGTTGCTGTTTTTTCTTTATCCTGAATTTGAACATCAAGACAATAATTTTTTTTCTTGGAGTTTTGTGCAGAGACTTCCACAAAACATTTCTGTACAAAGTCGTGGTCTCATTTTTTTCTCTTTCATTGAATTGACTGAACAATATATTTGCTGGTGCAGCATTCACCAAAGATGAGGACTCTTTAGCTTTATTAGACTTGACAGTGTTTAAACAATGCTAATTCTCATACCCAGCTGGCTTTTCAATTGATTTCTGTGCTCTCTATTGCTGTGTAAAACAAGCACTGGAACATTAATGGCATCTTGAATGCCATTAAACTCTGGAGACTTATTTTTCTTTAGAGAAAAATCAAATAAGTGTGAAAGTTTCTGGGTTTTCTCCTTATATTTTTTTCTTTCTTTTTAAATTATATCTTAGTGGGCTGTCAGATTTTGTCTGTATTAAGATGCTGGTTTTCAAGCACATAATTTTAAAAAGCAGTCTTCATTTTGTAGTGAGATTTGCAAGTTTACTCCTTTGTTTTTAGAGATAAATGCCTCTTTCTTCCTCTAAAGCAGAATATGCAAACTGTAAAGAAAAGTTCAAAATGTGTGTAAATGTGCTATTTTAACTTAGCCAAAATTTTGCATATTTGAGATGGGTTTGCTAAACAGCCCAAGAACATTTGCAGATGTAATCATTTGTTTTGCTCACTCACTTTGAACAGTAGTGAAGCATTGAGAGATATAAAAAACCATTTTTTCTGTCCTGTAAACATAAAAGTTTAAGTCACACCTTTAGACAAACCCAAGCCTTAAATATATGCTCCTGAAGGATGAATTTTGCTTTCTTTAACAGCCCTCTGTGATGGGCTTCAGCCACTGCTGAGCTGACAAGCACAAGTCTCTTCTTCCAATCCTTCAGAGGCTGCTTAATTCCATATAAATTTCAGTTTATTGTCAAGTATCAACTTTGTAAACCCCAAACTTGATTCCTTGTCCCTCCACCTCCCCAAATATCTTTGCAGGGGCAAAGATTTGAGGTGTCACAGCTCAGGTGAGGGCAGTGACCTCTTATAAAGGACTGGCCAAAGCTGGGGAGTGGAGATGAGTATTTAACTTCAAGGCATCTGTTCTTTCTGGGGAAAAATTATAACATTCTTGGCTATAATATCTGCCTGTAATCTTTTCACTTTCACACAAGGCAGGTGGCCTTGTACAAAATGTTGTATACAAAGCCACTTGGAAGCATTGGAAGGAATATTTTCTGATTAAAGAAAATATTTCATTTAATCACAAATTTTTTTCTTCATTTTTCTACAGCTGGTCTGAAAACCCAGAAGAATGGAAGTTTCAAAAGACAAGACAAACGTGGCTTCTCCTGCACATGTATGATAAAGAGAAGGTTTGTGTTAAAGCTGCTTTTTCTCAGAACAAATATGCTACACTCTATACATCAGTTATAGCTATTTTTTATTAACCAGAACTTGCTAGTACTAGCCATGCACTTGTCTAATATTTTTTTAATAATTTATAAATTACTTTTTTTTAAACTGAATCATTTTCATTGCTGGTCATTGATATTTTTATTTTGTTGGTGATGATTCTCCTGTTTATGCTAGATTTTTATACTCATGCATGTCAAGCATAAATGGAGCAGATGCAAATTTTATTTAAATGTGGAGTTTGCTGAGAATTTTTAATCTTATCCTTAATTTGAATTTCCTAATGTGGATCCCCATCCTGTAAACCATGATTCTCATATTGCTTCAGATACCTCTGGCTGCACAGAAGATGTACAGCCTTATTGCCAAGAGGTTAAAATAGCTTTCTCATTAAAATATAAGTGAAACCTGATGTTGATTGTGAAAACCATAAAGTATAACCAGAAGCCAGGCTTGCATCCATACTGAAATCCATTCATTTCAGAACTTAAAAAACAACATAAATTGAATTTCCAGTAAGCTTCTGACCATTGTGGTATCAAATGGGAGTTTCAGGTCATTCATTTTGGTGTGTAATAGAACAAACCTCTGCCCATTTGCACAGGGCATTACTTACTGATTCATTTCATTGACACTCAGGTTTTGCTGATGGTTTTGTGTGCACTTGAACATTTATTCATACCAAGCTTCATGATCCAAATTACTCAGCAGCTCTTAAGCCAATCACCTGACATAGGGTGTTACCTTTCTGGTTAAAAATACTTTTAGAGAGCCAGATAATTAAAAGCTGTTTCATGAAGGCAAAAATGTTGACATGGTGTCAAAACCTTAAAAATTTGCAGAACACAGATTTGATTTTGGTTTCTAGGTTGTTTGCTCTGTCTACAGTTTTTAGGTTTCTCCTTTAAAAAACCTTTATCAACCTTTCAAAAATCAATGTATGCTGTTTAAAGCTACCCAGAGATTGTTTGGCAGGCAGAACAATACTTTTACTTTTTTACCTGTTTACTTTGGGATTTGTGTTGAAATATACTGGGACATAATGAACTGCAAGTAGCATTTGTTTTATGTATCAAAACACAGTTTAACCCTTCATTTCATACGAAATGAAACCTTTTGGTTTTTAACCTGATGAAAGTACTGTGATTTATTGAAATTCACATATTTTGTAGTTTCATAATCAGAGAAACATTGAATATGAGCTTTGGAGAATGATGAACATCTGCATCCAGATTCAGTGAAGCAAGTAGAACTGTTCAAGTGCTTATAATTAGGCATATGCTGAAGTCTCTTTCTTCATCAGCACCAGAGGGAGGGCACACCCATCCTCTTTTGAATATTTTTTATACCCAAATTCAACTTCCTGGCCATTACAGAATAAAATCTGTTGGTAATCCAAGCATGACTAAAGTACAAAAGGAGACATAAGACACGAGTTTCTTTCCTTCCTAAGCCACATCTTTGATCTCATGGTGTCACTTGGGTGCCTCCTGAAAAGCCATGCAGAGGACTGAGTTGAGTTTCCTGCACTGCTACGCCTCTTCTGCAAGAAATAAGTTGAGTTTTTAAAGCTGTTTGCTACAGGAAGGTTCTTTCAAGTGCCTTTAAAATCCATGTGGTGGTTGGCTGACAGCTCCCAGGCCAGGAGCTGTGTACCCATGGTGTGTAGGCTCCTCCAGGAGCAGGTATAAAATAAACACCAGGTCATTTGGTGATCTTTGTCATCTGGCACAGCATTTTTAGGCACTCACTAGGTAGGTCAGCTGCCTTCAGCTTCTGGACTTCAAGGCCTGGAGCTCAAACTTCCTTGGAAAATAACCCAAAAGCAGCTTGGTGTCAGTGAGCTGAGGTTCTGCGTGCTGGGATCTGTATTTGCTGTGCAATAATATATGTAATTTATCTGCAGGCCTCCAAGTCTGAAAGCTCTGCAGTTGCCCACTTTAATTTTAACCTGGTAACTGTTCTTTTCCTGCTGCTCTTTTGTAGCATTTCCCTCCTCTGCCCGATGACAGGAGTGACTTCACTTGGGGATATTTCCATTTTAATCAGCTCCAGTGCACATTAGCTGGTTAGAACAGAGGCAAGATTAGCGTGTGAGAGAGAAAAAGAAACAGGAAAAGGTCAAAACAGTTTAACAAAAGAATAATAAGAAAATCCCACAAGCATCACTTCCAGAACCATGGTGGGAGACCTTGATCTCCAATTTCAAATGAGCCTAAAACTAATCACAGAAGGATTGTGTTCTTTCTTAGAAAGAAAGACCCCTGAAATTGCTACTTTTGTACTACTGTATTTGAAGAATTAAAATTTGGATTTTGTTAAGTTTTTGCTGGCACTTTGTGTGTTCCAGTCCAGGAGGAAACATGATGTTACCTTGCCCACAGGGTGCTGTAGTGTGAGCTCCTGCTGAAATAAACCCCTGAGCTGTGTCAAAGAAAAAAAATCAGACTTTTTGAACACTTGAGCACTTACCCTCAGGTCCAAATGCTAAATATTTTCGAGGCTTCAGGCAGCCACATGTCAGCCTGCACACTTAGTATTTCTAATTTTAGAGTAGGCTTTCAATTGCCCCTTCAAGCATTTTGCTTAAATCATATAATAATAAGTCCAACGGGTATGTCTGTGCCATGAGGACCGAGAATAAGAGTTAGTTGTAAATTATGGAGATAATTTGGCCAAGGTTTGAAACATGGAAATGTTGCTGAGCTTCAAAAGCTCAGTGCTCAATATCTGCATTAAAGGAGCACTGTCACCCTGGAGCTGTTTGTATCTGAGTGGGTTTGTCTATTATTAGTACCAGCTTACTGTGAGTAAAAGCTTTCAAAAACATAGATATTTATCATTGTGTTTAAACGTGTTTGATTTGTATGTTATAGCAACACTTCATATATCATCCATTTCACTGTTAGTCACTGTAAAATTAATATTTTTTGGTAACTGTATTGTTTCTTTAAAGCAGGAGTGTTTGTGTGAAGAATTAGGAGGTTTTCCATGGTGTACAACTTATGAGGCTGAATGCAGACTTTAGTTTTGATTTATTGCTTTGTAATATGGCTGATTGATGATGGCAGTGTTGGAATATTCTTTCTTCTCTTCTTTTGGAGTGATAGAAGTTTTAGTGATCAAAGTTATGCTGCCAAATGTCGATGGAGAAATAGGTTGTAAATTAAGTGTCTGTTGAAGCTCTGTCTTCTCTGAAATGTTGGTTCTTTGCAGAATTGAAACCGCCCTTGAATAATTAGTCTCCAATCCTTTAAATACTTACGTATGTGTTTGACTTGACTCATGTCAAGTTATATGTGTAAAGTTAAACATGGAGAAAAATATTTGCAGGATGAAGTAATTTTAACATCCCCTGATTCACTGCAAAAAATATTCTGTTATTGGCTGAGACCTGTTCCACAGATACACAGCATGAAGTTAAGATATGCTTTGACATAGGTCTGTTCCCCTTTTACTTTGGAAAGTACTTCAGTTTGAAATACTGAATAAATCATTCCAAAGTCTTCTCTAAGTTATTGCTGAGATTAATGTAATGATCATTTAAACTGTGTGCTGTACCAGATAAGCTAAAATTTAATCTATGACTGGCTAATTAGAAAGGGAGGGAAACAGGAGTAACACAACTTTAGATGACTAAAGTGCTTTTAATGTTAGACATGTTGGTGCAGCCTATCAGTTTTAGTCAGGGCAATTTAAAAATCATTTCCATATGTCTGAATTTCAATTTGTTTTTCAAATTAAATTCTATTCCTTTGTATAAGTCTTCTGTCAAAGTGCCTGATGGTGGGTGATATCTCAAGTTAGCAAACAAATAATTTTTGAGCAGGGACAAGGGCAATTCCAGCAAAATTCTTTCCTCAGACACATTCCTGCAATTCTCACCAAATTTAGTAAGATTCACAGATGTTTTTCCAAAAGGAAGATTTGGCTGGTGTGTTTGGTTTTTTGTTTCCACCAACCCTTGAGCTCCGTGGAAGGGACTTTATTTGCTGCTCAGCATTTCCACATCTGCTCAGCATTTCCTCTCAGATCCTTTGCCCATCCCAGCACATGACAGGAAACACTTCCACTGGGAGTTGGGCACTGCCAAGTGGCCCCAAAGCCTGTGCCATTCTGCTGATTGTCTCTCAGGTGATGCTGTGACATGAGCGTGAATTGAGAGGCAAGAAAATAAATCCGGCTTTTCCATCCTTGTTTTGTGTTGGTTTTTTTTCTCTTTAAAGGTTCCTGACAAGTATTTCACCATTTTACTGGATTATCTGCAAGGGCTTCAGGGTGGTGCACGAGACAAAACTGTGCAGAAAGCTGAAGCTTTTATGAAGGAGTTTGATGGCTCTGATGGAGAAGACCCAAAGCTGTTGGAGAAGTGTGAGCGCATACGACAAGTTCTGCAGCTGCTGTCCTGAGAAAATGTGTGTTTTAATGGTTGTCTGGTGGAGAGGAGGAGAGAATGTCACATACAGAGGCTATAAATGAGTTCTAAAGACATAATTTTTAAGAAGAATCCTAGGTTTTGTACTCGTAATTTTTTCCAGTTGCAAATATTTATCGTGTTCTGAGGTGATGAAATAAAAATAACATATATGGTCCATAGACTTGCTACTAATTTTACTGCACATCTTTAGAAAAATCAATCTCTGTCCCTCTCATTAGTTTTTCTCCATCTCCCCCTGTAATTGCTGTTAAATAAGAAGAACTTTGGAGTTCTTAATAAGAAGAGCAAAGGAGCCAACAAAAAGCCTGGAGGGTTTTTTACAATGGCAGCTTTTAAAATGAATGTACAGTACAGTGTGTGCTCAGCCAGCTGTAATCTATCACTTTCAGCTTCAGAAGGATGTCACTTGGATTTGGGAAAGATCATTTTCAGTCTGTTGAACACGGATTGTATAACAGAGTTGCTTATTAGTACTTCACACAGTGATCTGGACAGACCATCAGCTTTGTTACTTTCCCTTTTATATTTTAAAGTTTTCAAATGCATTAAGGCAATTGTTTAGATATTCAGATAATGCACAGATGGGAATAGATCAAATCCTTGGCTATAGGTGGTGAAATCATCAGATTGTACCTAAATTTACCCTTACCATGAGAAGTGCTGTGCTGTGTCTGGCCTGACAAAAATGCATTTTTATCTCTCTCATGTAGTTGGCATCCAAAAGAGTTAATTCCTGTTCACTCATTTTGGTGTGGGACATTTGCCTCCTATGAACGTGCTGAAAATGAGGCTTTCAAGTAAAAACCAAGGACATTAATTACTCAGAAGGTGGATGATTGGGTTATTTAATAACACGGGTATTCAGACAGAGTTCTTGACCTGATTCTTTAATATTTCTGCAAACATTGTTCATACTTTATTAATAACAACTATATGAAATGTGTGGTGTTTTAGAAGAGCAGCTGTCTCTGGGAATTACAGCTTTAATTTGGAGGGGGGAAGGAGGGGAGGATCTATGGATGCACAGGCCTGATTTTTCAATAAGAAGCATTTGAGTGGATTTGACAGCCTTCACAGCCATGGATTAGCACAAATCTTTAAAAGTATGAAAGGTATTACTAATAACAAATAACTTATGCTTTCTGACTTCTTGGAGATGATGTTTGCAGCCCAAAAATACTGGAGATCAGCAAACCCTGCTCTAACACAGCAGCTGGGATGGAGGTTGGCACAACTGTGGGCAGAATTGAGCAGCAGTGCCCAGGTTCTCCACTGATGGTTCCTGGGCAGCTCAGGTGCTGTGCCAGTGCAGCTGGGAAAAGCTCTTGTCACTCCAAGCAGAAGCTGGTGCTTTTGTCTTTCTGGTAGAAAAAAAATAGGAATTCATCAAAGTGTCTCTTTGTGAGTTTATCATTGCATTTTGTATGTCAGAGAAGAATTTTTGTTCTCCCTCAAGGTATTTGAGCATCACCACTTTTGATTTCTGTGTCACACACTGTGATGAATAAGTATAGCAAGGTTTCCTCCACTGTGCATTTTAAATTACTTATTTTAAATTATTAAGTGTATAACTGGTTACTGAATTGCTGTAGCTGGCTAAAGATGTATGGGAAGATGTAACCTGGCACTTTATTCACTTTGTTTTGTCATTTGGTCACGTAGGATTTTCCAATCTCAGCATCAGTTGTAGCTCAGGCAATTGTGGGAGTACAAATAGGACAAAATTGTGTCTCTGCCTCTGTTTTAACCAGTCTGCTGTGTTAATAAAAATTGCATCCAAAGCTGGCTAGAAGTAACAGTGTGTACAGAATGACAAATTACATCTTCATCTGCCTGTGCTAATTGTCTTCTAGTTGAGTTAATCTGCATTGTGGAGCTCTGGCTCCATCCAGAATGCATGTCCTAAGAGAATGCTGAAGTCAGGACTTCTAGGCAAATAAAGGAACATTAATTACTTACAATTGCTTAAAGCTGGAACTGTGCCTCTAATGGAAGTACTAATTACTCCAAGTTTGACAGTGTAAAAAGTTCCCTTTATTTAGCTAGTCCTTGCTATGAGTTGTGTATCTATTTGGTTCTCTGCTGTCTGTTCACCATTTTAATTTGTTATCACCATTGCAAAACTACTGGGTAAATGAACTCTCTGTTCCTATTTGGAAAGGGTGTCTCTTAGCTGTTGAATGTGTAGTTTATTTCCTTATTTCCCTTACTGGAGAATTGCTCTGAGTGTTTCTCTTGATTTTCAAACAAGGTGACTGTTGACTCATCTCCATTATTTCAAATAGCTTAGAAATGCATTTCTTTGGTTTGGGTTTGGGGTGTTTGTTTTGTTTTGTAGGGTTTTTTAAACTTTGCCACTGAACAAGGCAAAGTAACAAACATTAAAACCAACTCACATTTCTGCAAATCACTGTCAGAAACAACAGTCGTAAAAGAGATTTAAGTTGCAAAGTCAAACACTCAGAAAATTAGAAAACATATGAATGGAAATTGTTTGTGTAATTTAAATTTTACTCCATTCATATGTGGGATGATGGAACTTCTTAATTGTGTCATCAGGGCTGTGTTTTCCTTTGTGTGTAACTGCTAACTCATTTATTCAGTGTTTTTCTTACCATTCTGCTGCTCTTCTCATTTTCAGAATTTAGGTCTACAAAGCAGTACTGAAGCCAGAGAAGTAACTTTGCTGTGGGGCTCTGATCCTGCAAAGAAATAAGTAGGAACTTTCCTATTCCTTTGGTGTAGGAACTAGTCATAGATGTTTCATCACAAATGTTCCCTTTAAAACTATTTTAATGTTCTGATTCATTTACAGTCAAAATACTGAATTGATGTTACTTAATTTAAATCCAGTTTTGTTGACATAAAACTTTCCAGTGGCTTATTCTGGTTTAGCCTTTGGTTTCCTTTTATGTCTTCCTTTCTGTACAGCTGAATGAGCTTGTTATTTCTGTCCCTGCAAATAGGAATATTAGTTGTTTACAGTGATTCCAGTCATACAAGGACACAATTAAATGTCCTTGCCTTTGCAGGGCAAGCTCATTTTAGCAGTGATTTATAATTATGTTCTATTTTAAATTCTTCATAAGAACATACATAGTCAACATCTTAATGTGATTTAAAATAATTTTTTTTTAAATATGTTTTTTTCCCTACAAGGAGCAGGGACTAATAAAACTAATGAGTAAATGGGGGGAGGGAAGGGCAAAGCAAAACAGTGGTTTATCTTTATTTGTCAAAACAAAGCTGAATAAGAAGCTTGTGCTACTAAGAAACTTTAACTGGTGTTACAGACACAGAGGGAGGGCCCTTTGGGTACAAACAGAACAACACTCATACAGTTGCTCTTGTTGATTTTTTTTTCCCCTACATGCAGAAAATTTTTGGCATTCCCTAACAAAACCCACGAAAACACCTACGTCAAAAAGTTAAATAGGTTTCAAAATCAAATACTTAAAGGTCAAGAAATACCACATGTATATAAATGGCCAGAAGAATTAAAATTCTACCTCTCTGTGCCTCCAGCTTGGGGACTGAATGAAGAGGGACTGTGTTAGAGGCAAACAAGCAAAAAGCCCTAAATTATGTGAGTACAACATTAAAATTACCAGTTCCCCTTCTATGCATAGAGAGATGGAGTTACATTCCTATTAGCTTTAGTTATTCAGATTTTTTGATGAAGATTTGCTGCTAATTGAAATCTCACATAGCCTTTTGCTGTGACAACTTAAATCCCCTCATGGTCTCACGTGTATTTTATAAAATACTAAGCCATGGGACACAGGATCTGTCACTCCTATTTGCTGATGAATAGCCAGACCAGCTACAGCCCTGTGAAAATCATCATTTGTTATTGAGTTCCTTTGGACCCAGGGGATGTTGGCACTGTGTTTCCCTGTGCTAGAGGTACAACAGGCTTTGGCAGCATCCTTTGTATCAGCCAGGCTTGCTTAAGCTCCATGAAATTGCCCAAATCTGGTCCAGTGATGCTGCTGATGGAATTTGCCAAGCGAGCAGCGACGTGTGAATGTGGAGCACTGGGAGGGTGCAGGGTCTCAGCTGCTCAGGGTGCTCAGCCCATGCCTTACAGCTTGTTTGCAAGTCTTAGGCTGCAGAGAGTTGTCACTGTTTTATTTGTCTGCTTTCTGTGGGCTTAATTGGACTAAACAACCTGTTTTAAAGCCGTTTTGACATATTGAAAACTTCAGCGACGGTGATGGTGTTTGTCTGGTAGCATAGATACATGTAAACAGACTTTATGGATTTCACAAAGACAGGAGGCTTTATTAGAAGCAGAAGCTCTTGCAGGATCCTGCAAAGGGCTGAGCAGCACCCTGATTTACCTTGTTAAATAGGAGTGGTGAGCTGTCACAAATATCTGCTCACAGACAGCCACGACAGAAGGCAGCCAAGAAACCATGTATGGGCACCAACCCTGCCAGGGGGCAGGGATGGCAGGGGGGAAGGCAACCTCCTGGAGTTGCCTGGCTAAGGCAGAGTGCCACCTGGCACAAATCCTGGCTGTCAGAAGGTTAAAAATAACAAATAGCATCCCTATTACATAAGGAAATCTTTTGTCCTTGTTTAATGGGGCACTGTGATATGCAGGAAAGAATGAATGTGGAGCTGCTCTGAGGTCTTGCTTGTGGTCAGTGCCCAGGGCCAAGGCAGCTGGAAATTCCTGGGCTGATTGTAAGCAGGGCCCCATGTATGAACAACTCACATTAAACAGGTGGAATCTGGGTGAAATTCCAGCATCTAAATGTGCTCAGCAGAAGCCTCAAATGAGTTCACTGGTGATATCTCATTACCAGGAAGGACTTTGTGTCCCCTTTTGTGCTCATTGTGTTACTATAACATAAATACAGAGGATGTGTGTGTTCAGAGCACACTGTGAACCCTGCAGCCCACACACCACCTAATGCTGCTCATTGCAATAAAATGGATAATGGAGCAGCTGTGGAAGTTCTTGTGGATGAACTTCAAACTCCCCCCAGAAGTGTGATCCTTCTAACCCCACCTCACCTGCCTACAGGCCAGTTCCAGTCCCAGGAAGGAAATACCTGCTTTGGTTTCAGTTCAAGAATTAAACTGAAGTGATAGCAGTGCTCAGGTTTTCCTGTGTGTCCTACTGCCTTCTCCTCCTTGTGATCCCTCAGCATGAGATGCTGCCTGTGATGAACCTGCAGCCTGTGTCCAAGCCAAGTTCTCCTGTTTCAGTGGCAGCTTTGAGGACTGTCAAAGGCAACACTTACTTCCAGTTTGACTGCACAGCTCTTTGGCTAAAATCCCTTTCAGGTCAGTACAGCTGTTACTTGGTAACCCTTCCCAGAAATTTTTGGAGGCTGTAAGCAGGAGCATTCATCAGCAGATGGCCCTCAAACTTCCCTTTTAGGTCCCCACACCTCTCCATGCACCCAACTGTGCTTCCACTATCCTTCTTGTGAAAAAGTGCTTTCTGGTGCCACTTTGGCTGGGATAGCAAAAGGCATTGGGGATTGGAAGGTCTTGGTATATCATAGCTATAAGAATGGAATTATCCCTGAAATTTATCCCATATTCCTTCAAGTTGGCTCTGGGTTTCCATCCCATCAGCTGTTCCCTGGGGACATGTCAGACCTTACATCTGGACATGCTTTTGTGCAGAAGAGATGATGGCAGAGTGAGCCTCATCCCAGACTGTGTGTGTTGTGCAGAAACTGGGGGAGGTGGCAGAAATTATTGAAGCACTTGGAAAAGGGCCTGAGACAACTAAAAAGAAACCTTTAGACAGAAGGTCATCCATGCCCTGATACCTGCATTTACCTCCCCTGGCTCCTTGACACAGGTCCCAGACAGGATCACCTTCAGGAGGGTCATTCTCTAGGCTGTCCCTTCCTCTCTGGCCAAATTACAGGGTTGCTCATGAGCTCACTCCACCCTGAGGTGCCCTCAGCCATGTGAAGGGTGAACATGGGGCACAGTCACAGGGAGATGCTGCCTTAGAAATGATGATTTCCTCATACAGTTTATAGAGTGCACACCCCTCACTCAGAACTTGGACCATTGACAGATATTTTTGTGATCAAGAAGAAGAAAACACTTTAGATAATTTTAATTTCCAGTGCTTTAACATGCTTCTTAATCTCAGAGATAGATATTCTGCAGTGAGCAGATGGTTGCATTATGAATATTGCACCAGCATCCTTCTTGCCTTCCTGTACAAGCTCCTGAGCAGTTTATAGCTCACTTTAACTGGTAGAAGGAAAAGTTCAGCTGGCTGAATTAGCAAATAAGATGAGGAGGAAGATAGCTCATCAAAGTTAGGAAATGCAGAAGTTAAAAATAGGCCAACTATTGCTGTCTGGATTCTGAGTCTGTGACACTGAAATAGAACTCATTCAAAAATTATCACCTGGGCAGCAATATGGCATGAAATAGTTCTCTGCACTTTACTGTGTTACTTTTCTTCTGAACAGCCAGGACTGCCAGCTGTAGAGCACAGAATGTGGAAGGAAGACTACAGTGAACTTGACAATTATTTCCAGAGATTGGTTCAGCCCTAGAAAATATTCCTTGGCTCACTAAAAAAACCAGGGGTTCCCCCGTTGTTTTCTAAATCCTTTTTTTATTATTGCAGCTGCCTTTGGATAAAAGGAGGGGGGGAAAAAGTGACCTCAGAGAGATCAGGAGAACATCTTTGACATTGTTTAATGAGAAAACACTGGCTCTTGTTGAATCACCCGCTAGTGCAGAGCAGACAGAGGGTCTCAGTTCATTTTTGTCTGGCTTTTGTTTTGAGGGGTCCCAGCAGAAGATGAAAGGGTGGCAGGTGACTGTGGGTTTGTGCTGTTCCCTACACGGGTGTTGCTGCTCCAAGAGAAGCACGAGGGGAATGTGACCAGAGCAGTCCTTCTGCAAACAGCACATTCCCCTGCTTTTCTGCTCTGCTTGTGCCAGTGTTCCCCCTCCTTGCTAATGGAATGGCATTTCACCCAGCAGGACAGATCAATCAGCCTTTATTTGCATCACTGCTGTGGGTCCTGTGGCCCTCGTAAAATTGCTTTAATGGTCAAATTAAACTTTTGACCTGCTATAGAGCAGCGAGCCACTGGTGGTTTGAATTGTCTGCAGGAGCACTTGGGAGGGTTCAGGGGCTCCAGCATCACTCCTGGGGAGGGGCACCTGAGTGCAGGTAGTGGGGAATGTGAACTCCAGATATTTTAGGAAGCAAATTTCACTGCAAGGAGCAGATTTCCCTGTGTGTGTGTTGATTGAAACTGGCAATGACAGCACGTGTGCCTTGGTGGGGGGGGGCACAGAAGTTGCTGATACTTGTAATTTTTTAATTTTTTTTTTTTTAGAACTGAGGGGCATTTCAGTTTAGCCAGTTACAGGAAGATGTTTATCAATCCCATGAAAGTTTTTGCTGCAGAGATTTGAAAATGGCAAAATACTGCCCTGCTACTGTAGCTCCGTGGATTAAAATGCGCTGTAGCATTTCAGAGTTATTTTTTAATATGTGGAAATGATAAAATAATTGTGTTGGAGGAAGGCAGACAGATGTCTCAGCTGGCTTATCTAGAAAATCCTGCCCTTTCTCTCAGACATGACCTTTACCTAGGTCATCCTGCCTTTCTTGCAGCTCAGCTACATCATTATGATGGGCACCAGCTTGAGGTACCCTTGAAATGGATTCAAAATCCTGCCCAAGCTGTTTTGTGGATAGAAGAAAGTAAAATGCTTGTAGTCCCATTCTGATTGTCAGGATGCTAAGGCTATAATTCAAGTCATTAGGCTTAGTACATAAAGCCCTTCCTAATCCAAGTCTTAAGAATCCGAAAGGTCGCTCGTGGTCCAGTAATCCTGAATAGTAAATGTGATGAGCTGTGCTGACTGTCTTGATCCTAAAGCATCTCTCAAAATAAACTCTGGTCTCTGCCCCAAAAGCATATGCACATTATTTCAAGATGATCCAAGAGGCTGTGCAAGGAATAAGCAGCTTGGCTGTTGTACTGCTTCGGGCAACACTGATTTGTTGGAAATTATTTCATTAACTGGACTGAAGGCAAAGACAGGAGGATGCTGAAGGTTTTAAAGACACACCCTCCTGTGGCTGCAGCTGTCCAGTGGAGAGGTCCCTGCTTATCACCAAGATCTTCCCAATCCTCCCCAAAATCTGCCAGTGTAGATAAAATGAGCAAAGGTGGCTTAGGGGATAGGAATGGCTCATTCCCTGGTCTGGCAGCAGTGTCAGGGGTCATTCATGTAAGAGAGTGTTCACACAAGTGTTGGGGACAGTGGCTGTGAGACATCTGGCCAGAGGTTCAGCAGCTGGCATTAAGCAGGCAGGGAGCTGAGAAGATCTGGCAGATCCCAGGGAACCATATCCCAGCTTGCAGGGACCTGAAAGGCAGTGGAATCCTCCCAGAAAGGAGGTTTGGTGTCTGGTGGAGCAGGATGGCTGTGTGGAAAGGGACCCAGGGTAGTTCTGTGGGAGGAAAGGACACGTGGCAGACCTGGAGGATCCCATGGACTGATGGGATAATTTACAGGGTCAATTAACATGAGATTGAGGACGTGTTTTGCTATATTGTGTTTAAGGAGCTCAACCCTTTACCCACCTCCTTGGTGTCTCCTCAGGAAGATGCCAGAGAGGTGAAGAGATGGGAGACTGGGAGACCCCTCTTGGTGCCTGACACATCTTTTCATCCCTGTTTTTGTGCTGAGGGCAGTTAGATGTCAGCTGGGAGGAGGGCTGCATGACTTTGTTTTTCCTCTTAAATGTCTCCTTGCCTTTCAATTTGTTCAGTATTTGAACTGATTCCATCTTTATATTGTATTTATTCAGTAGTGCTCTGGATATGGTTATTTTTGTGCCCTGAAGGGTCTCCTTTTCCATTCCATATTAATATATAACTTCTATTACCATCAAGGCTTGCTGCATGCATAAAGGGGCACTGAATAGCTAAACTGTACTTAAATACCTGTGACCTTTTGGCTTTTCTATATGAAATGATTATTAATGCTTTGTCCTTGCCATGCTTTATCAGAAGATGCTGCCACACAAGGCAGAGCTGGGGAGGTCTGATCATCCCTTTATTACAGATGGGAAAAACAGAGGGAAAGAGATTAAAAGATTTGCCAGCAACACAGAGCAATCAGTGGCTGTGCTGAAAATAGAAACCAGGCTCCTGGTTTCCATTTCCCAAATCTGGCCTCTAGACAACATGACTATATTAAAAATGTAAATGCAAATATAGACAATATTTCCTTTTTCAAGCTTTCCCTGCTTACATTTTGTGTCCTTTTGACTCAGTTTCACAGAATAAGGGAACTGGACTGGGCCACAAAAACCTCAGGGTGACCAAAGAGCTCATGGTAGAAGGTCTGAGGAGACTTGTGTCTATTTTGAGACAGAAAACTATTCAGTATCTGTAGGCTGCTGTTCAAAATACTTTGATTACTGTATTTAAGGAAGCCAAAAGTGCTACTGTTATGACAGCCAGTCCCTCAGCCTTTGTATTTTAGAAAATACTCTTGTAATGCAGCACAGATCCAAAGCTGGCAGTGTAAGGACAGGCAGGCATTTTAACTGTTTGCTATTAAGTTTTCAGATGATGAGTAAATCAAACACAACTGAGGTTTGAAATGCAGAGCCAGAAGGGAGCAGTGAATTGGGTCTCACTGAGGAACTGCACATCTGCAGGGTCTCCTGCTCTCCAAGCCAGAGATGCTGGCAGTACCATTGCTGGGCTCATTCCTTTGGGTTTGTCCCAGCTTGATTTCTTTTCCCATGTTGTTTCTTTATGCTGTAAACAGGCTTGATGATCAAAAAAGTAAAAATAGCATGTGGATGCAACCCAACCAAACAGCCAGAGTAAACTTCATGGGAGAAACTGGATTTAGAAAGGCAGCCCTGAGTCATGCCAAAGAGAGTCCCTGTTCAAGGCTTTTTTGAGAAGCAATTAGAAAGCAGTATCCTTTTTAAAGACACTTCTGAGGGCTCATTACAGGGACATAACATGCAAATTCTGCCAGTCTTCCTCATGTCTTTGTGTGAGCAAGGTACAAGATGTGGATGCACTTGTTCAGGAATTCCCACGGAGCCAGTGCCAGAAGTGCACAGGTCACTGCTGTGTCCAGCAAAACTCTAAATACAGAGGAAAGATGGACACACCATCACCAGGACACCTGAAAGGGCAGGTGAGTGTTGCAGGAGCCCGTTGGAGATGGAGCCCCCCTGCAGCATTTCCCAAATCCCTGCTGTTGTTAATGGCAAGCTGTGGTAAAACTCAGCTGAAGTCAAAGGGACAAGAGTTGGCCTTGGGGAAGTTGAAGGCATCACATCCCAGAGCTCACCTCCTTCTGAGTCCCTTTGCATTGACAGAAGCCCAAAGTGAGGAGAGATGAAACACAAACCAAGATGGAAAGCTGAGGACATCCCCTCTCTGTGGGGTTTGGAAGCACCTGGATCTAAGGAGTCGTGGGACCAAGTGGTTGCTGAGCTGCCCAGTGAGTGGGGACGTGGTGGGGGAGTGGGAATGTGTCCTCACAGGCCTGGGGCAACACCCAGCTCACCTGCACAGGTGGGCTCAGCCTTGGTTGTGGGTTCAGTCAAGACCCCACAAGACTGAGGGATTCCTGTTTGCAATATTTTGGTTTTGAGAGTACAGTGAGCTCTTCTTTACAAAAGGGAAAATACCTGCAAATACTTCATAGAGACTTACAAGATTTTATTCCAACAACTCGATTTACTTTGTCATAGCTATAAAACTGCAATGCATAAGGTGTACTGACTGCTTCTGGCTTCACTTCCCATCATCTCCTGTTTCACTAATGCTTTGGAACTATCTTAATGTCTGGGAAAAGCCTGTTTAGAAAAGATCTTTTGTATTGTCTTCATGCTCATAGTTGTTATGAAGAAAAAAGCAGTTTTCATTAGGAGAACTGTTGCCTTTTGCTTTTTCTGCTGGCAAAGTCTCACTGCTGAAGACTGAATGTGATGCAGTTTTCAGTGCTCAGCCCAGCAGCTTCTGAAAGACATCCACATCTTGTGAGGTTAATAACACTGTACTCACCAACGTTGAATCTTTTACTGGTTCAGGCCACATGTCTCTGACCTAATTAGACTTTTACTGGCTAATGGTTTATGGAGCAAACCTCTAAGGATTTTGTGTCTGGTTCCTGAAGAATCACTGGCAAGAGGGAAATGCAGCTGCCTAATGCTGTGATCCTGTTTGAAATGGGGAAACACCTCCTTCACTCACTGCAGGCTGGTGCCTGTCCATGCTGTTAACCTGGACAGATAATTGTGCTACATTTTAACTTAAATTTACTGGTTGGATTAAATATTAATCTGCAACCTCCAAAGGAGCACTGTGCCCCTTTGGCTGGTGCTGCTGTGCAGTGATCCATTAGGATTTCCAAACCCCAGAATTTGAAAATCCCTGCAATACTTCCAGGGGAATCAGGGTTTGTTTAAAGATGGAGATGGGCTCCTGTCTCAGTATTGCCACTGCTGAGACTACGGGTTTAAAACCACAGGCTGGATTTTTCAACTGCAAGTCATGTTTCAAGTGCTCCATGGGTGATAAAATACCCGAATTGAGATAGATTGAGTTACTTTATTATCTGCTGGGGGCACGTTTGCTGTGTCACCCCTTTTGATACGCCCGTTAGTGATGACTGCAGGTCTGGTCGTGTTTCTATCACTGTCTCATATGGCCTTTGAACTAATCTTTTCTCTTTTCCATCTGGATTTTTCTTCTCTAAACCAGAGATAATGGCATTTCTTTAGCTGGAGTGCACTTCACAGTGAAGTGAAAGGTACATTGCTGCCACTGGAGCAGAGCTGACATGCCTGAAACGAGTGACAGACCCCAGGCAGTGAGAAAGAGGATGTTGCTTTTTAAAGACAATCTACACGGGGCTGTAGAAGCTGGTGTTGCACTTAACACCATTTAAGCACTTTAACCTTCTTGTGACAGATGCCTGACCTGCAGCTCTGAACAGAAAACCCAAAACCTCTCAAACCCAGTAAGAGCCTTTGCCCCCGAGCTCTGTTCTAAGGCCCAAGTTCACCATAGGCAGCTCCAGCCTGGAAGGCAAAGCTTGCACATGGATTAATGGCTTAAAGGCACTTGCTGAGTTCAGGATCAGCAGCATTTTGGCCGTGGAAGATGCAGAGGGGTTTGGGTGGTGGGTTTGGGCCAGAGCTCACTGGGGGCTGTCCCAGCTCAGCTGCTCCAGGCTGTCAGGGCTGTGGGCACGTGCTGATTAACTGAAGAGAAGGGGCTGAGGCAGCTCGTGCTGCTTCAAAGGGATGTTCAGAAGAACCCCTAAAACACAACTTGCAAGAAAAATAAATGGAGGAGGGTTTAGTTTTCTCCTGTGGCCGCCTGCGAGCTTTGGCCGAGGCCACCCACACCAGAGGGCTGTGGCTCCTTCCTGGCTCTCCTGCCCTCCATGTGGGTCCAGCAGCCTCCCACTCATCCCACTGGCTTCCCAGGGCACAGCCCCCAGTACCATAATGATTGCTTGAGGGGTCTGTGTGGAGACAGGGATGGGGAGGGAAAGCCCCCTTTGGAGGGAGGGAATGGCGTGTTCAAGGCTGCAACCTGAGAACTCAGATTGGAGACCTGACCTTGTCATCCTGGCCAGGTTGGCTTCTGCCTGGTGTGCACCAGCTCTGGAGGTGGGGGGCTGTGCCTGCCCATGATTTTGGGTTTGTTTTGCAGGAACTGCCAGTCTCAGGCTCTGCCAGTGCCAGGGAGGCAGCGGTGACATGAGGATGTTTCCAGGCTGGTCCAGGGCGATGTGGGCAGAGGTGGCCGTTCCCACAGTGCTGGGAATGGGAATGTAGCTTTGCCATCCAGGCACAGAGGTAAATGTGGTCCTGCAGGCAGGACTGGGCTGCCCATGGGCACCATTGTGGAAGATCACATTGGGAAGGAAATTTTTTTTGGAGAGAGAGAAGAAGAGGAGAAGCTGAAACCTCCACGCAAAAAGAGAGGAGCAAAAAAAGTATTTTGTGGTGTTTGTGCATAATTAAGCACCAACTAAAACTGAGGACTGAAGCTTCAAGGATCAGACACTGGGTAGATGAGAATGCCAGAGAAGGAAAATTTTAAAAGCCTGGCAAATCCTGCTCCAAAATGTGCTGCAGCTGGGTTTGCCCGTGGTGCCAGGGAAGGAGGAGCCCAGTGTGATGCTAAAGAGTGAATGATTTATGCACCTGATAAGAGTAGTCTTGAATATCCCACTGCAAGGTTTTGGAGGCTCTGTCTCCTCCTGACTCCTACCTGAGCTGGGCTGGAGCTCCCAAGGCCCCTTGCTGTGCAAAGCTACAGTGGGATACATCCAGAAATGGTGATTTTCACAGGGTGAATTTTAACCCCACCTGCCCTTTGCTGGCTCCAAGGGCAGGTGCAGGGAAAGAGTTTTTTGTTTCTGTTCTCTGGTCATCTTTGTCCAAGAGTGACTGATCTGGAAGGCCTCAACCTCCAAATAATTATGCACAGCTCAAGGAATGACTTTCCTTCCCAACTACAGACACATTTTGGGACTCTCTGTGTATGGGCTTTTCTTTCAGGGCTTCTTTTTCTGTGATTTCTCCTGTGAGTTGTGACATAACCCCGCCCTGACTGGGGAAGTTCTGATTTTTTTAGAAAGATCATTTACTCCTAGATAAACATTAATTTTCATTTTAATTTTTAACTTCAGTCTCTGAGGTGACAATGCTTTTGTAGGCCATCTGAGAAGCCGTTATCTTTGCCCAGCTTTGCCTCTTTCATGGGTTGCTTCACCCAGCAGGTAATGAGTAACCTGCCCTCCCACTGGGCAGGCTGAGGACTGGGGGAGGTGGGCTGATGGATTCCTTCTCCCTTCTCTTTGGGAATCATAAACACATTTTTAGTGTCAGAGTGACATCTCTCTGCTTTTTGTAATTCTTACAGTGTGTAGTGATGCTGTTCCTGCTCATCTCCTCTCTGCATGGAGCCCAAGAGACCTCCCAGAAATGCCACTAGGGAAAGGGTGGGAGCTGAGCCAGCCGTGGGGAGTGGGGCTCCAGGCACAAGGGCTGCATTCACAGCCCTGTGCTGGGCTCCTCAAAGCCACACAGGCAAGTCCTTGTCCAAGCAGGGGCACAGACACACAAATCCAGACTCCCAGTCTCCTGCTCTCACCACAGATGCTGTTGTTTGTCACACAGGTGGGTTTGGGGTGGACAGATGTTCCTGGGTGGGGCACAGGACTGGGTACAAGCTGAGGTCACATCCTTTCCCCTCAGTCCATGTCCTGCCTGAGGCAGGGGAAGAGCTCAGGTTTGAATGGGTGCTGTGTCCAGTGTAAGTGTGAACCTCCCTGCACTTGGGAACAATCCCAAAGCATCCTCCAGGCTGATACCATCTCAGAGCACAGAACAGGGCAGAACAACATCCTTGGGGTCTGAAAGGACTCAAAAAAAAAAAAAATCAAATGCTCTTTTTTTATTTATGGGACCCTTGCAAGGTTTGTGAGATCAGGGTAATTTTACAAAAGTGATGTGTCTGTCCACTGATGTCTCTGACAGATGCTGCCAGAAGGCAACTCTTCACCCACCCAGCAGGACATGCCACTCCCTCTGGTGACCTCCACACCCTGATTTGTCTCTCCTGGATGTCAGAGAAGTACAACCCAGTGTTCACTTTCCATTTGGGGTTTCAGAGGCAGTGCTGGCTGGAGCTGAGGCAATAGGGGATGTTCTTGTGAACACAGGAGGTTTTAGCAGACAGATCACATTCCATCACATCCATATAGAAATGGTACCAGCAGGTTGAACAGACAAGGATGTGCTTGCTGTGCTGCTTCTCAAAAGAGTTGTTGCAATTCCAACAGTATTTAAGAGTCCTGAGCTGAGTCTTGAGCTGCATCCTTATTGTCAGGGCTGTGCTTTGCAGGGCCTGAGGGACATGGTTTGTTTCTTAAGAAAAATATATTTGGGGATCTTCTTGTTTGCCTTGTCAGGTTTTTACTTTTAGTGGTACCTGGGTCACATTTCAAGGCTTTTTTTTTTTTTTTTGCAGCACAGAGAGGAGGAAATTCTTTTTCACAAGGCAAAGGCTGAGGTCCTTATGCAATCCCTTGGGCAGTTACTGGGAGTTCAGACAGAGCTTGGATCACTCATGACTCATGATAAAGGCTGCAAGAACTGGCAAGAGTGCAGTAGCACGGGCTGTTTGTACCTCAAACAATTACTTCTGTAAACAGATTTTTGGCATGTCTCTGAATTGCATGTTAAAAACTAATATATTGCCCAAGACTAGACATGGAAAAACAATGAAGTGAATAATCCAGGGCTGAAAGAAACAGATTTGATGACCTAATATGTATATAATGCATACAGCATGGGGGGGGGGGTTCATCTTGTTTTTAAGAGTGAGGCCCAGTGTGAGGATTTTCTCAACCACAGTATGAAGATGAAGGATGTGTCCAGCCCTGGAAGCTCTCCTGGGAAGGGAGGGTTTCTGCACTGTACCCAAACACCCCCATGCCCTCTTGACTGAGCCCTTTTTTTGGCTGCTGGCTGAGGCAGCTGGGGGAATTCCCCAGCTGTTGGCAGAGGTGCCTCCCTGCCACCCCTCCTGTCCCCCTGCACAGTTTATCCTCTAAACCACAAGTTGTACAGTGAAATCCCTGGTCCTGTTCATGACAGGCACAGAGCAGTGTCATCTGCTCCCAGCCCTGCTCTCTGAAGCAGCTGGGACATTTTCTAAGGAAAAACAAGTCAGCCTGAGACAAATCCTGTGCATTGAGCTTTTTACTGCAAAGAGACAGAGCTATAAAACAGCTAAACCCAGAGCTTTGGTGTGAACAGCACCCAACTGCTTAAAATATTCAAATATACCTGTTTTGGTTGGCTTGGTTTTGTCAGATTTTTTCCCAGCAGTGCCCAAACTGAACCACAAGATGTTCTGCTCCCAGGTGTGTTGGACATACTCTCCAGCACATTCTACTCCCTGTATTTTCAGTCCAGGCAAGGCTCAGGTGGAATCAGACATGGCCAGAGTTTATTTCTTTAAAAACAGACCAGTGATGAGACTCCTGACTTTATTTGTGAGTGCAGAAAGAAAAGTAGCCAGGCTCATTCCACCTATTTTCTGCTGGATGCTGTGTGAACATCCCAAAGTAACCTCTTGTCTTAGTGACAATTGCACGTGTATTTGGGGGTTACTAGGTTCAGATTTTGCAGAAAACAGCAAAAATTATAACCAGTTAGCAGGAGCAAGAGATTTGTGACTCTCATTCTGCAGCCAGTTTATCTATAGCACTGAGAAATAGTGTAAGTAACCTCCCTGCACATAAAATGCAACTGCTTATTGTGCTGTGAAATTTAATGATGTTGGGAACTGAGTGTAATTGATTTATAATTCATGTGAAAGATAAAATCGATGATCTAACAACTTTAAAACATAAGTATTTTGGCTTGCTAAACGTTTGGAGTTTTCTTTGCATAATATGTGATGCTTTATCTTTTTGCTTTATTACCTCTTTTAAAATGTGATTTCATTGTTTCATGAGTTTACTATCACTTTCTCTTAATTGTATTTTTTAATTCATGTTTATAGGCTCTGTCTAGACAAGTCTGATAGGCTCCATTCATTTCTGTAGAGAATTTTCACTAAGGGAAGGTACTTTTAGACATTAAAATGTTTTAGTTACCAAAAAAGTGACTCCAACTACATGTCATGTGGTTTTCCATCGTGACACCTGAGTGTTACAAAGTAATGGGTAAATTTAATTTTTTTCTTTGTTTTTTTCCCCCTGTTTTCTTTTTAGTTATTTAATTTCTATCCATTCCTTGGATTTCTCCTCAAACCTCACAAGGTGATACTGAAAAAGGCAGAAGGGGTGTGTGTGATTTTAAAGGATTGCATCAAGAAAAGGAAAGAGAGTATTAATCAAAACAACCTGACAAGCTACATTGGTGCTTTGGTATTCAAACAACAGAGGTATTTTAACAACATGATGATTCCTTAACAACATGATATCTTATTCAGAGGTGCTGATTAGATTTCTGGTCTAATGAACATGCTTTATGACAGTCTGTATTTATAACATTATATTTAAAATATTTAAATTTGGGGTAATCACACTGCTATTTCAATACATTAAATGCTGCAGACTGAAGGAAAGGCAAGAAAAAATTAACTAGAGCATATTGCACAAATGTCTAAAACTTGCCATTAGCTGTCAGCTACACTCCTCTCCTTGCTGGGGAGTGAGAGAGGGAGGCAATGTCATTTTTCCAGCACTCTCCAGGCAGATCCATCCCTCCCTACAGCCCTGGGAAGAGGCAGCAGGTTCCCAGTTGCTGAGATGCAGAAATTCCCAAAGTGTTTGTGCAAAGCCATCACCAGCTCCCAGGTGGTGGATTTCACAGCAGGAATGTTGTGTGGGAATATGGCAAGGAAGGATCAGCCTGTATTTGCCCTTTTTTCCCCAAGTGAGGCAGTTAGTGGGGCAGGTGGGTGCTCAGGTGGTGCCAGTCCCTCCACTGTGGCACCTGGGCACAGGTAAAGCATTTCCTGTCAGCAGGGTGGAGCAGGGACAGCAGGGATGTGTCAATGGTGTCCTGGGCCTTCGTGGCTTTCCTGTGGCTCTTAGAAGGGCTGGCACACAAACACAGACAAATTCCAGCTCCCTCACTTGGAAAGGCACAGTCCTGGCCCTCTGATCAACTTCCCACCTTCTCAGGATACACAGACAGAGGTTGGAGGTCCTGGATGGACATATAACCACTGTCTAGAGGAGATTAATATCATGTGATGCTGGAAAACTGATGAATTTGTTCAATTAGTTCATTCGGGGGAGGCAGAATCTCAAGTGTGCAAATACATCTGCTGAAAACTGAAGAAATTCTGCACTCAAATGTTAATATGATGCATCTTGGCACTTGTAATTCACCTGCATCCCACTGTAATGTCCCTGAAGACTGGGTTACCTGTCCTGGTTCTCTCTTTCCTTGCTAACACCAGTGGTTTTTTGCTTTGCTTTTCCCTAAAGGAGCAAAACAAAAGCAATACACTTTTTCATGATGTGAATGTGTGGCCTCTGCCCTTATGGCTGGTACATCCATGGCATTGCAATGGATGCTGCTGCTGCTGAAGTACCCCAAGATTCAAAGTAAGGTTTTGCTTTGCTTACACAACACACTGAAATCCTCTGCAGTGACTTTGTATGTGGTGCTTACCTGTAAAAGCTTTGTAGCCTCCTGTGTGCCAGAGCATCCAAAGTCTGAGCATCTGGAACGTGTCCACCTCCATCCAAGCACTGGATGCTGCCATAAGGATGAAGCAATCTAAGAACTTGTTCTCTCTCTGCTCCCAGGGCCTGCAGACCTCCTGCCCTGGGATAGTCCAACCACCAGTCAGCAGGAGCTGGGATTTACAGGTGTTTTACCACTGAGGGAAACTCACTCTGTGCTTTTCCTTTGTGCTGCATAAAAAGTTAACACAGAGATCGAGCGAGTTCTTGGCACTGGATGCTTCCCTCTCTTTGAGGACTGGAAAAAAAATCCATTTACCAATTCCTCTCTATGAGGTGTGGAGATTTGTCACTCTCCTGCCACATGTTCCCCCACTCCCCTCATGTGGCTCTTTAAAGGCTACTTCATCCCCAAGGTACTTGCTGCTCTCCAGATGAAGGGGGGAGCAGCACACCAGTGCAGAACACCCCAAGGAGTGAGGGAGCTTCAAGCACAGGGCTTTTTGTGGGGAAGAGCCAGTTTCCTAATCCTTCATCTCCTCTGAGTCCAGGCCCATGGCAATGTGACTTCAGGGCCATGGATACGACTTCCCATAGCTCAGTCTTAGTACCCTGGAGTCTGTTCCTTATTCTCTCTCCATTACTGTTCATGCCCTGCAGGGCAGTGCTGCCTCTGGGCTACCAGGACATTGTCTCAATGCCTCAATGCTTGAGGCAAGTAAGGAGCAGCTGGGCAGCAAGGGAGCCTGGCCCATGTCTTTCCTCTGCTTCATAGCTCAGGAACACCCAACAACTGTTGGAGCTTCATCATAGAATTGTTTAGGCTGGAAAAGGCCTTAAAGATCATCAAGTCCAACTGTCAATGTAGGACCCCCACCATGTTCACCACTAAACCATGTCCTCAAGTGCATATCCACATGATTTTTGAACATTCTATTGCATGTCTGGATTTCCACCACCTTCCTGGGTTATGACCAGATCACATATTAGTCAGTAATTCCAGTGAACTGGGGATCTTCACTAACAAAGGTCACACAGAAGCCAAGTAATTAGTTCTTCAGAGGAAGAAATTGGCTTCCAGACACAGCCCAAAGGGAGGAACACTGAGTGGGAAGACTGAAGCTTGTGACATCCACACATGCTACAGCAGAGCTTGATTGTGCTGCAGGGAACAACAGTGATCCCTCTGCTCACCTCTGTGCTGCTGGATAAAATGGGAAAAAATGGGAGATGCCAGCTGAGTTTAACCCCAACGATTCCCTGCCTACCACTTGATTCTCCCAGGTTAATGGGAAATGAATGTCTTTGTGCCCAGCCTTGCAGAATGCACTTGGACTGAGGGGGGGCATAAAACCTCAAGGCTGAGCTCTGCCTTCCTTACCCGGCTCAAATTTATGCTGGCAGGGCATTTTAGCCTAGTAAGTTCCACAGGGCTGGGCTGGCTGTGACTCAGAGGGATCGTGGTGCCATCTCGTGGCAAAGATAATGTAGAAATTATATTCCGTGCAATGCTGATTGCTCTGGCCGGTGCAGAAGGGCTGCAGGTAGAGTTGCTGCAATATTGATCATTGTCCCTCTGGGGACAGGAGCTCTTGATCCCGGCATCACACGGTGCTGGGAATGGCAGCATGGATAATGGGACACTGCCCAGCCAGCTGCCAGTGCCATGAGCCACAAAATGAGCTGTTGTTCAGATTTTACTTTACAAATCAAGCCTCCTGTCCTGCCCTGAGGTCTTTGCATTCAATTCAGGCGAGTGTTGCAAGGTACGATCGTGTTTTGCAACTAGAGGGACACCCTCAGGGCCACTGAGGAATGTGGAAATGGCATTTCCACCCCCGAGAGCCAATGTTTTCTGCATGATAAATATGTAGCTGAGTCTTAATCAATGTTATGCCATCGCTTGGCTGAGCAAATAAATGGGAGACAGGCACTTTATTTTGTGGAGATATATTCAGCTATGTAATTCAGTGTACTGGGGAGGGGTCACTTCCATCCATCTGCCCACACAGGCACAAGTAGGATGCATTTTTCCAAGGAATAAAAGAAGCCTGTTTTCCTTGGATGTTTGCAGCCGGTGGCTCCTGGCTCTTGTTGAGGCAGAGGTAACACTGAGTCCCTGTGCCTGGCCAGCTCTGCTCTGCTGCAGGGCAGTGCCAGGGCAGAAGGTGGTGTCCAAAAAGAGCTGCCTCTGCAGGCTGCTGTGCCTTGTAGAAAGGGATCCATCTCTCTACTTTAAAGCCAAGAACCCAAAAGCCCATGGCAAGGGGTCAGGTCTGAGGTTCCACCAGTGAATTTGTGCAGATTTGAGCCCAGCCCAGCATTGTCCCCCAGAGCAGTAGATTGTTGCCATATCTGTCTTTTGAATTCATGTTACTTTTAGAGGGAGTAGGGCAGGAACAGTCCTGGCCTCTCTGAAGCCAAAGGCAAAGACATTTTTTATTTCAGCCAGATCAAGTCTTCCCTCATGGAGCTGATATGTGATTTGCTCCCCAGCTGCTTTACCTGTCTCTCCCTGCCTTCCCTGGAGAATCCATCCCACTGCCACCACTTCTCAAAAGTGACATTGCCAGCAAGTGATGCTTTGGGAGGGCAAGAGGTGAGGGGCTCAGGATCCAAGGCACTAAGCAGAGGGCCAGCACCAGCATCAGTGACCAGAATCAGCAACCTTGGATTCAGCCTCTGCAAGCAAGAGTTGAAGACATAAAAGTAAAGAAGTGGGGCTGTCCTCAGGGCTGACTCACAGCCCATAGCTGAGCACAAAGGGAGAGCAATTTGCCCCGAAGAAACCACCCTGCAGGTATGGAGGGTCTCCTGTTGAGCTGGTTTTTACTAGACTGAGGGTATGCAGAACTCGTGAGATACATCTGACATTACAGTATTTGTTGTCACTCTGGGCTTGGGACCCACCTCTCATGGCATTTTCATTTCTATGTACTGCAGAGTTGGGTGCCAGGCATAGGAAATGCAGTGAAGACATGGGATTACAACTTTATTGGGTTCCCATGAAGGGACAAACAAACAATATGGTAAAACACATGAGAAGAAAATGCATATGGACAAGTGGGAAGTCACAGGCAGATAAATGGATGAAAAATTGCCTGAGCTATACATCAACTGGAATAGGATTGTGGAATATGATGGCAGATGCTACAGATAGGGACAACAGCCAGACAGAGCTGCAGAGGAAAGGAAATCAACCAACACCAGGTCTCATTTAATCCCTGATCCCAATTCTCTGTGCATGTGTGTGTGCAAAATCAGCAGTGTGAAATTAGACAGCATTTGCAGGGAAATTTCATGGCTGATTCCAAAGGCCAGAACATCCCAAACACTGGAATGACTGCTAATGTGGGCTTTTAACATTAACCAGGACATCTGAAGAGAGGAAGAGTCTTTGCTCCTATTTAACAAGGTCAGAAGAGACAGAAATGCATGAAACTAGCAGTAAGTATAGTTTATTTTCCTGTATCATTAGCATCTTATGATTGGATGCTGATGCAGATCTCACATGGCCTTATGATTTAAATTGCAAACTTAAAACTGTAGCTCCTGTTTCATTAGGACTGTGAAGCAGTGTTGAATTTGGTGGTAGCAGCACTTGCTTATCTAAACAGCTTTGCAGACTGTGGGGCACTGTTCCAAAGCAGAAATAACTTTTTCCTCACATCACGTGAATGGATCTGTTTTTGACTTTCAGTAGTAGGTGAAATCCTGGTAGGATTTTCCTAGAAGCTCTGGAGAAGTTCAGGAGGTACCTATGGATGGTTCCTGTGTGTGACCCACAGTGTATTTCTGTGGCTCCCAGCAAATCGTGGTGTGTCTTTCCTCAGGAGTTTGGGCAGATTTCTGTGACTTTGTGAAATGTGGGAGCCTGGATGTCACACCCTCATGGGCTGCATCCCCTTCCCCAGCTGCTTGGGCCCTTCAGTTCTCCATGCACAGTCTGTCTCCAGAAGAGATGAGTGTCTGTCAGCACCATCGTGGCCTGTATTTGGTCTCCTGCTCCTCCCCACAGCAAACAGCCACTTGTGGGGCAGATGGAGCAGTGGAGTGGGAGTGGATGGACACAGTGGGAAGGGGATGTGAAGGAGGATGGTGTGGCAGGATGGGGGGGATGGTGAGTTTGGGCAAAGTTGGGTCTAAACAGCTTCCCACTTGTTTAGTGCTCTGGGAGGAGGCTGTGGTTATTCACGCAGCACAGCACAGGTCGCCTGAGGCTGAGGCCTTAATGTGAAAGTCGTTTGGGGGACAGTAAGGTCCAAGTCAGACTCTGAAACTCCCGGCTGGGGTCGAAAAGTGAATGTCTGGAGCAACCCCACAAAGAAGACAAACAGCTCCATCTTGGCCAGGCTTTCCCCGATGCAGTTCCTCCGCCCTGCAGATGAAAGCAGAGTGTTTCCATGAGGGAAAAATCAAACTGGAATGTTGGCCATGGACACATTAGCAACTGAGGTGTTGCAACGGGAGCAGGAGTGAAACCTTGAAATGCACTGAAACATTTTGGAATAGAGAAGCCTGTGTTACTAAGGATGCCTGCCTGGTCTCTATTGTCACACAGCCACCTGCAGCAGCAGGTCACAGGGTTACAGGGTTATTGTGCAATTTATGGTGTACCCTCTCCTCTCCTTAGCTTTTCCAACCCTCTCAGCATCTTTAACCCTTTCTCTTTGAAAAGCAGCCTGATAGAAGAATGCCACCTCCTTCCAAAGCAAAATGGTTTGAAATTCACTTTTCCTATGGCATTTATCCTAACATCCCACTTTTTAAAAGGGTGTCTTTCTTCTTTTCTGCTCTTCTTTGTGCTAGATTCAGTGGTGGGAGAGCTCTTAGAGGTGGTGTTCTGAGAGCAGCCGTTCTCCCAGATGCAGAAGAATTGACTCCATTCAGTTGCCTGTTTCTTATTGACCAAGTTAAGGGCAATATTTATGCATGACAACCCCTTTAGTGTACAGTGTAATGAAGTGGTCCTGCCATAACCTCCTCTCTGTGCAGATCCACCCTTTAGTTACCTGTAGAGAAGGGCAAGAAAGCTCCTTTCTTTACAAAATTCCCTTCAGCATCAAGAAAGTGGTTGGGGTTGAACTCGTGTGGTGTCTCCCATTGTGTCTTATCCAGCAGCACTGAGGTAAGTGATGGGATTACAATTATACCCTGGAAGAAAAGTGCATGAAGGAACAAAAGATAACAAAGTGCTCTGTTTTGGTTCATTTTGTCAGACAGACTTTGGTGTCCCAGAAGATTCGCTGCACCTGGAATAGGTGGAGACCCTGAGGGTTTTACCCCATCAGCCAGAGGAGAGAGATCAGGGAGAGTTTCCCACTGGTGCCAAGGAATGAAGCCAAACCCCACATGGTGCTGTGAAAACCTCAAGTAGAAGGTAAGATCCTGCAAATTCTCTGTCAGATATTTCACTGTGCAGATGGCAGCAAGAAGGTAAACCAGGGTCACTCATGGATTCAGGAATTCCTCAGCATGAGAGGGACTGGACTGAGTCCTGTCACACCAACCTCTCTGGACTCAATATAGAAACTCTACTGGGGGTGGTTTTGGACTCTGCCTTATAACTCCCTCTAAAGAAACCATTCTCTACTGGCACTGGCAAGTCTGAGGAGGGTTTGTGATCCTGGGATGGAGCAGTTACCTACCTTGGGAAGGAAGTAGCCCCTGAAGTGGGTGTCAACAGCAGTGCAGCGTGGAACGTGGGGCAGGAGGGTGATGAACCTCTGCACTTCGTGTAGCACCGCGTTTGTGTAGGGCATCTTCTTCCTGTCCTCATACGTGGCCCAACTCCCAGCTTTCACTGTTCTCCCAATCTCCTCCTGTACCTTTCCTGGAAGGAACAAACAAAAAGTATGTGCTCCAGCAAGGAAACAAACTCCCTCCTTGGATTTGGTTTTGGGAAAACATCGTTTTTCCAGAGTTTGGAGGGAGAGGATTCTTAAAGCACCAGCGTGGGTTTCCCTGCTCTGTGTCTAGTTCAGGCACAGGGATGGGTTGTTTCCTCAGCATCATACTTTGATCTCCACTCATCCTCTCTCTTAGCAAGGCAAAGGGACTATTTTGTGACTTTGATGAGCATCTAATTACATCAGGAGTTCATCACAATGACGACGTAGCATTCAGCTATTAAGGCAAAGAGTTTCTATGGATTTGAGGCCAGGCCTGTCCCTTCCCCATTTCAGCCTTGCCATGGATGGAGTGCTGGTGAAAGGAGCTCACTTTGAATCTCTGGGTACTTCATCATGAGCAGGATGGACCACTGGAGCGTGGTGGCAATGGTCTCTGTTCCTGCCATGACCAGGTCCAGGATGGATGCCATTAAGTTGTCATCATGGAAGAGGCTGTCTTTCTTGTTTTTCTCCTTGAAAAACACAAGAGGTGAGAAAAGTCTTAAAAGCATCAGCCTTAGTGTTCAGCAAGCTGGGGAAATACTGCAGAGCCTAAGACACTGCTGACATGGCCTGGTGTTTGTGAGCTGGGTGCTAAGATGGAGCTGACCTTGAATTCACAGCATTCACCAAAGATGGAAGGTTTGGTGTGGAGTTTTGGTTCAGCATCCATCTCCACCCCAAAGCAGGCTAAAGTCCAGAGCCAGGGGCTGTTCACAGACTCAGCCTCACAGGTTTGGAAAGAGCCCAGTCTCTCTCCTGTACAGAAGGAGACTCAGCTAATCCTACCTCTGGGGGACTCCTCCCACCCACAGGCAGGTTTGAATCCCCAACAATGCTCAAAATCATCTTGCAGACCATTTCTGCCTGGGCTTTAGAACTGTGCTAACTCGTCCTCCACATAGCTGAGAAGAATAATTACAGCCTAGAGTCAGCCTGGATCCAGTTGGGAAGAGGAAAAGACTCAGGGGCCAAATATTTTATATTGAATAAAAAAACTGATGTGTGACACTGACAAGTCTCTACTAAGTAAGATGCAGGTCAGGGTTAGGTCTTGTACTGATGATTTATTATTCAAATACTTGAATGATCCACTATGGATCATTCATCTTAGAGCAACAGTATCAACGATTAATTGATTTGTTGTCCTAAAAAGAAAAGCAGAGTCAGCTTTCATGTGAAATTCATGCATTTTCTACTAGGAACAAGAAGTTGATCTCACATTATTAGTGCTGCTGTTTCAGGAGTGAGCTGAGACTATAGCTTTTGTATCTTAATTTTGATAGAAAAATCCCTGCAGTAAAATGCACCAACTGGAAGAGGCTGGTGCCTGATTTCAACACCACTAGAATAACAGCGTGGATTTCAACAGATTTACATGACATGACTGAAGTCAAGACTCAGCAATTGTTTTAGCCAGAAAATCCAAAGGAGACATTGCAACAGTCAACAGAACCAAGCAGTCAAATACCTCTTGTTGCTTGAATATCAGTGCATCAATGTAGCTCCTCACACTGTTCTCATTGATATCCTCCCTGCTGGCCTTCATGTATTGCCTTAAAATGACACGCACATCTTCTATTTTCTTAAGCATTATCTTGTGGGTTTTGAAAAGAAATCCAAGGAATGGGTAGAAGTTGAAATACTAATGAGGAATTAAAAAGGAGAAGCATTAGCGCTGGAGAATCAGAATCACAGAATATTCTGAATTGGAAAGGACTCACAAGGATCATCAAGTCCAGCTCTTCAGTGAATGGCCTGTATGGGCATCAAACCCATGACCTTGGTGGATGCTGAAACAGCTTTCTAAGAAGTATCAGTTGAGTTTTGTCTTTAGTAGCAGTATCTCAGCATCCCAGGGACTTCCTGGGCAGATTTTCATAAGGAAGGGCTTTGCAACCTTTGGGTCTTTATTGAGTATGACCTAATTTTAAGCATTTGTGCTGTTCTGTGGGAACAGGTCCCCTCTGTTGGTAACAGCCTGGCCAGCCTCCCAGCACAGCTGGGGCTGCAGTGTGCCAGGCCACCATCCAGGTTAGCTCAGTATGAGACTAATTAGTTTTTTCCAATTTCAGTTGTGAAGGATTGGCTAGGATAGTTTGAAGATAAGCCAAGTTTTCCTGGTACACTCCAAGGAAGCATTTTAAATGCAATCTGTGAAATGTCACTCACCTAGAAATCAACACTAAATGTGTCTCTATAGAAAATGCAGCAAAGAAAGCCTAGATGGTGCAATTATGTTGAAATTCCTCCCCCCCCCAAAAAAATCTCTGGAACTAAAGTAACCATAGTTCAGTTCTTACTTTAGCTCCCTACAGATGTGCAGGATGGATCAAAAGGAAAGTAGCAAAGGGGAATCTGGCAGCACATGTGGCCAAGGTGGCACATGGAGAACTGTCACATTTTAGGTGTAACAGCTGGTTCTGAACATCTGAAAGCTGCCAAAGTAAATCCTATGGCTTGTGTGGCTCAGGGATGTAAAGTGCCAGTGTAAAGGAATTGTTAATCTGTGGGACAGGTTACTTACGTTTAAATACGGAGATCCCAGAAGAATCATAACTTCATCGATGAGTCTTAAGAGAGTGAGAAATGTTGGGTCCTTATAGTCAAACCTGTCCCCAAAGAGCATGACGAAGGTGACATTGATGGGAGCACAGTTGAAGCAGGGCAGGGTAAAAGGTTCCCCTGCAGCGGGAGGAGGATGGAATGCTGTGAGATGTTGAGCAGCTGTGACACACCTGGGACTGCACAGCTCTGGGATGGTTTCCCAGCTCACCTTGGAAGGATTTGATCCTGTCAATAAGGAAGTGAAGCTCCTCAAAGATTCTCCCTTCTATCATCTGTTTCCCCATGCCGAGGTTGCGCATGCTGGACACGGTGAATCTCCGAGTTGTTCTCCACAGCTCCCCGATGGAGAAGAACAGACCTGGGGAGGCCACGAGATGTTTGCTGGGCTCAGGCAGGGAGGAGCCCCACCACACCAAACAAAACAGGACCAGATGAGGAGGGATCTCCACAAGTGTTTCTGCTGCCCAGTTTCCCGTGGATTTGGGGACTAAGGGCTCCCGTTTCTGTGTAACCCATCCCTGTGTCCTCTCAGCTGCATTCTACAACTCTCACTGAGTTTGGGAAAACCAGGCTCCCTCCCAATCCAGTTAGTCCAGACCTCTCCTGAGTGGCAGACAAGCAGGTATGGCTTTCAGACCAGTGTGGGTTGGCTGTAGAGCTGGGGGGAGATGTAATTCTAAGTCAATCATGCAGCCTTTCTGACCCCACTGTTTGCAAGTGGAAACCCTCAAGTAACAACCTTGTGTCTCTGAAGCTTCTCCCTGTGTCCTATTCTAGTCATAAAGGTATTTTATCTATGTGAGGTGGAACAATTCAGTCTCCTCAACTTTGCTCAGTGCCAAACTGCTTTATTGAGATTCTCAGCAATGCTGTATTTTCAGCAGTGGCAAAAATACTGACATTTTTGTGGGGATTTCTGAGCTCGTTCCTTGATGATCACTAACACTTCCAAGCAGGAATGTGTGTTTCATCCCATCAGACTGCTGGAAAAATTGGGTTAGTAATCCAAAGACTATCTCAGACTGTGTCCATTGAAAAGTTNCCCATCAGACTGCTGGAAAAATTGACTATCTCAGATTGTGTCCATTGAAAAGTCGGATTCCAGCACTTTACCTCTTCAACTTGGCTGTGAGGTTTTAAAACATGTTTGCTTTTTCTAGAGTAATCACTGTTTTAAAGCAGTATAGTTTTTATTTGGAAAGCAAAACTTTTTCCTCTAAAAATCTCAAAGCAAATCTCTAAACTTCAATTTCTAATTTTTCTTTAAGTCATGCAATTTCATCTGGGTCGTTCCTTTTCTGCAAACAGCTTTGGAGTCAACAAATTGGCATTTTCTGAAGAAGAAAGGTTTCATGGGAAAATTTGTGACCATTGTTACTTAACAGCCCCTGAGAACTTCCATCTTTGGGTCACCTCTAAGTGCCTCAGACTTGGGCTGAGAAGATAAGTGTGAAAGAACTTATGGTGCAATACTGACAGTCTCCCACAGGGGTATTTTACATTTAAATTAGCTCTAAAAATTACTTTTCTCCCCATCAATTCCTTTTATTTATGTAGCAATAAATTCAACTATTGATATTATGGCTGGGTAATTTAATTTCTAATTCTAATCTCAACTTTAGCCTGTGACCAGCATTTAAAGCTGAGTTTTAGATCTCAAAGCTAAAGCCTCAGATGAAGCAGGAGATGAACAAGGCAAAAAGTCCTCTGAAATACTCAGAGATGGAGAGTTGCCTTGGAAAAACTATGGGATTGTTTGTGGGGGTGAATTTCCAGCCACAAGTTATTGCTTCTGCCTGAACCTGTTTCAGTCTGGTTCCCCCAAGAGCCTTTGTGGGGAGGCAAAGTGATGGGCACTGATATGTCCAAAATTATGGCACCCTGCAGTGGGAGAAAGGGAAAACCCCTACAGCTCCAAACAGCCAAACCAATTAGTCCAAAATCCCCTGAAAACATCAGGAAGATTCATCAATGTGGTGGTGATGAGCCACTCACATCAACATCTTAGGGAAATCAACCCCAGAATTACCACAGGGCCTTTAAAAATCCCACTCCTCACCCTTGAACTTTTAAGACATGGATCGGCCCCAAGTGCATCAGCAAAAATGATGGAGAGCCAGGAGTCATTGCGTGCAAGTGAGGAAACCAAAGGTTTTCTGTGGGCTTGGCTTCAGAAGGGCCCAAGGGGGATGTTTAAAAGCCGGGCTCCGGGGGGGCCCAGTTAGGCCGGAACTAAGCAACGGTGTCGTCCCTTCCACCCACCCCCATCATTGCTCTAGTACCGTTTCCGTTCTGAATTTGGTCAAATATTGGGATGGATGGTCTGTCTACAAACTCCTCTGTGTAGTTCACAAGCGCCTCCCGCACAACTTCGTACCCGGTCAGGACCACAACTTTCTGGAACCCAAAGTGGAGGGTGAAGATGGGGCCGTATTTTTCCGCAAGCTGAAAAAGAGGCGAGCTGTGATGGTCGGGAAGGGAGGGAGCGTGGCTGGAACAAGCAGCTGCTGCTTTCTGAAAGGACACATCCTGTCCTGCCATCCTGCTGGGAATGGCTGCAGAGCCACTACCTGCAGAACGGTGTCTGTGAGCCAGAGATCATCACGGTCAAACACGAGGCATTTTTATGGCTGCCTTGCTGGTATCCCTATGGAATTCAGGCTTCTTGCCATGAAAGAATGCCCACCCCCACCAGTGCATTACTAATCTGGTTTTGCTGTTAAGAAGGTGTAATGATATTTGTTATGATATTTGTGGGTGACCCGAGCTCTTGCTTTTTAACATTTCTTCTTATTATCAAAGTCTGGTACCAGATAAAGGAATAAGACTCGCGGCTTCTCAGTTTTTCTTGCTGTTTATTAAGTTCTTATCACAACTTCAGCATGTCACCCCAACCTGGGTTTAACACACCAGAGCGTGTGCTGTGAAAAGCCCCCAAATGGCGACTGCTGCTAAGTTTTAAGGACTCCAATAACCAATTAACAGATACTACATATCACGTTTACAATTTTGTACCAGTAATCCTAACTTGTTACTAACACGTCTTTACCTCAAATCTATTCTACCAATGCCTAAGTGCCAGCTCTACTGCAGTACAAAGAGCAAGAAAAAGAAGAAAGAACTCAAGGCAAACACCCCAAATCCTCCATCTTGTCTTCTTCTATATCTATACATCTTGTCTTCTTCTATATCTATCTATATCTATATCTATATCTTGTCTTCTTCTATATCTATACTACTATCTATATCTATACTACTATACTTCTATGTCTATAAGCCTAAAACTACAAGTTTCACTTCTGTGACAAACTAAACTATTATCTAAGTTATATTTTTGTTGCTTTTGCTTCTTCCATCAATGTTGGAAGCTTTTCCCAGGGACACAGATCAAAAACTGTATCTTCCTGGGTTCTCTGCGAGGGTCCCAGACCCTCCAGGGCAATTTGGGGTGTAGTCTCGATATCCTGGACTCCAACAAGAAGGAAATAAATTAAAACCAAAAAAACCCACCTAAAGTTAAAGACTGGACCTCAAATGGCAGCACAAGTTGGGAAACCGGAGAAAGAAAGAAACAGAAAAGTTCAGTGCAAATAATGATGGTGTCACACAGGAAGGGTTTGGGCTGATGCTCCTCTTGTACCAAAGCACTGCTGCATCCCTGCTGCTGGACTAGAGGAGCTGTGTATCTCCAGGGTGCTGGACTGGGGACTGTGGGAGGTTTTCTCCTGCCCTGTCACTGTGGCTGCATCCTGCTTCCCAGCAACTTGAAACCAACACTTGGGAACAGCTGAGAAGAGTTTGGGCTGGACTGAAGCAAGGATGTCCAAATCTGCTGCTTAAGCACACAGTGTATGTGTGCAGCCTCAGCCCAGCCAGAACACTGGCAACTTTCTCAGGGGAGAGGGGGCACCCATCAGTGCCCAGCCAACAAACACTGGTCAGTGCCTGCAGCTCAGTGCAATCACCATTTCTTGCTGTCCATGGGGTAAGACAGAGGCATGACCCCTCTGGAGCAATCCCGAGGCAAAGGCAAACACAGTCACCACCAAATACAGCCCAGCAAGGGACAAAAGCCTGCGGAGGTAATTCCAAACCACCATTCAGTGGCTGCAGCAGCATCTGCCCAGCCCCGCTGGGTAAACTGACCTCAGCCCTGACATTGCCCATAACAACTCCAGGTGCTGCAGCCTCACCCCAGGGCAGCACTAACCCAGCACCAGCTGCTCCCACAGCACAGCCCGTGTTTGCTGAGCCCTGGTGTCAGGGGAGCTGTGCCGACACCTCGCCGTGAAGCGCCGCTGTCTGTTTGCTCACTCCCTGCAGCAGGTCAGTTCCCAAGGCTAAAGCCAGGTGGGAACACTGAGCAGCCCACGGGAGCACCCCGGGCTGTGCCAGCCTCGTCTCACACAGGACAGGTCACCACTGTAAGTGGGGTAAGTTGTCATAATTACAGGTTAGAAGAGCTCACAGGCCATTCATTCTGGTTCCTTAGCGCAGCTTTCCCGTCCCTCTCTTGTACTGCCATCCAGATTTTAATGCGTGTCCAATTCAAAAAGGGGATTTGGCAATGGAGCATCTGGATTTGGCCTTCTCCACAGCAGTTTTGGGGTCACTGCTTTGTGGAATTCCTCCTGCCAGATCTCCAGGGCATAGGGAAGGGAAGTAATTTCATTTCATGTTAGTTATGTGCTCATGCTTTAAAAGATTTCTGGGTGTCCAAGCTGTCAAATTAATATTTCAAATCTCACAGGCATTATAGACTTCATGTACATCATCACAATTACATGAAGAAATCCCATATTACCCAGAGGTCTTTTTTTAATGGTTGATTGCTCCTAAATTACACTGCATCAACACAGACATTGACTAGAAGAAGCCCAGAAAGATATTATAAAGCAATTTTCACACCTTTACAATTTAGTTTGAATTAAAAAAGACAAAAAGTTCTCACTAATACATCCCAGGCATCTTTAAAATCTAGGAGGGTCTGGGTTAGGGGGTTTTTGTCCTACCTTCATTAGTGATTTATCTTGCCTTCTAAGATCCACCAAGTGCAGGTTACCAATGATCGGAAGAGGAGTTGGACCAGGAGGTAATTTAAAAGCCGAATTTTTATAGCCATTTGAAAAATAGACTATGGCTAATAATACTGCTGCACAGAGCAGACAAATTAATGCAGGATCAGAGAGAAAAGAAATTAAAAAAGACATTTTTTTTAGTAATTATCTGGTTTTTGGGGGTTAGAAGTAATAAAAATGCAGTGGCACTGTTCAGTTTCTGCCAGCTGGCTTTCTGTTTGCTCTCTGCGATTGCTACAAGCTCTCGATTCTTATTAAGGTTTGTAGAGTACCTAAATAAATACTGCATACTCCACCCTCTTTAAACACCTCAGAGAATGTGGTCTAAGCAGTTTGCAAAGCCTGTCCAGAAGTAAAGAGAGTTTCAAATTACAAACCCGTGCATGTGTGTGCAAGAACATATACATGGGAAAAGGTGCTTGGCATTCCTCAATAACCTCCTCCTCCCTGAGACCTCAAGGTCCTTCATTAGCAGTACTGTGACCCTCCAAACACTCTGCTGGCACAGAGAGATAATTCTTTGAATCCTATTAGAACTTCCAGATTCAGATTTAAGTAGGATTTGAGATCTCTGTGCTCCCAGACAGAAAAACCAGTGTCGTTGTGGGAGACTTTGGTTTTCTTCTTGTCAAGTGGAGATCAAAGGTTGTTAATAATGGTAAAGCCCATGTATCCCTGTGGGGTTGTAGCCATAAATTTCTTCATAAAGTCAGCTCTGAACTGCCCAGAAGGGATGTGATTTCAGACTTTGTGTCTGAAGTAGAGGACGTGTAATAGCTAGCCATGGAAAATTAGCTTGGATCAAGTGATCATGAGTGGACTCACTCATGAGTGGAATGGAAAGACAAAATGAGATTTGAAGCTTCTGTGAGGTTTCTTCATTTTGCAAGAGCAGCTTCTAAGAGACAGAGAGAAGTTAGTGAGCTGGCAGAAGGGGAACAATGCAGGAGAGTGGAATGGTTTTAAGTCAAAGATGCTAAACCCCTGGAGCTCACCTCCCTCATAAAGGTTTACATCTTGTGGAAAATAATTGAGGTCTACCTGGTTGAATAGTGGTTTTCAGGAGGAAGTTGGGGATAAACAGCCAAAGGAACAAGATTGTTCAGGGAAGAAAGAGCTGTCTTACACGATGAGGAAGCACAAGGCTAAAGGTACATGTGTCCAAAGGTTAGAGCATATAAAGGCCATTATTCAGCAAATATGGGCCCCCAGCCTTGCAAATGCAAAGAAGGCAGGGAAAGAAGAGGGTCTGATCCAGAGGGGAACATAGCTGTGGTTAGCAGGGTCCCAGACTGAAGGGTGCTGGGTTCCACACTGGAGCAGCCTGTGTGGTGTGGAGATGTTACAGCACAACAGCCACCCAGAAGCAGAAGCAGCAAGTGTGTCGCAACATTTCTGGGATTTATTTTTTTACGAGTTTCCAAGAAACGGGCTGGAGGCAACAGTTTCCCCCAGAGCATGGCCATGCCTAGGATGACTCAACTCTGCCTGCTTCCAGTGAGCGGAGAGGCAGAGGGGCTGTAAAGACAGGCAGGAAGGATCAGGGCTGGCACAGGACACAGAATGTGGGCATAATGAGAACTTGCACATGCTCTGCACCCTGGGCAAAAGGGTTGTTCCTGCAGGGTTTTCTTGGTTCTCCAGCTACGTGTTGCTAGTGCTCTCCTGGTATTTCATCCTTGCCCTCAGAGCCTCTAAAATCACAAAAGGCGTTTCAGAAAGAGACTTAAATTATCTCTGAAAAGCCAGGGGGAGTGTATTGTGGTTTTTTCCAAACCATGCTCTGAGTGCAATGCATTAAAATGACAAAGGTAAGTAAAACTCTTGCAGTGACAAGAAATTCCTGTCTCAATAATGTGTCTGGGACGTGTTTCACTCCGGAGCTGTGCTGCTACGTGCTCCCCTGCCTGAGCACACAGAGCTGAGCATAAAACACCTGCCAGGCACTGACAGTGCTCTGGGTGCATTCCTGGGGCAGCCAGGCCCCTCAGGGTGCTCCTGGCCTTGTCCTCCATCCCTCCTGCCCACAGTGCTGGTGAGGATGTGGAGCACTGGGCATCAGCCACCTAAAGTGTAACCAGTGCACTGGGGAGAGCCAGCCAGTAAAGTACCAACCCTGCATCCTTGAAGTCCTCCCAAATATCTGTGTCTTCCCTGCATCCAGGACTGCAGCCTCAGATAAATCCTGCTGGCTTTTCCTGGGATGAATGCCTTGGAAGCAAAGGTAAGAGACACAGAGAGCCATGCAAAGACATGTCCTGCTTCACACAGCAGTCGTGGTTTTCTGGAGTTAGAAATTCGGTTATGTCTTGTTTGTGGCTATGAGTATTGCTCACTCTTTGTGTTGCTAAACGTGTCCTGGCTGCATGTGCTGCCCAGGGATCCCTGTGCTCACCTCTGTAGTGTGAGTGTATTAAAGGTGGTGCAGCCAACCTTTATCAGTTTGACCCAAAATCAACTTCATACTGTAACACCAGATAGATCAACAGCAACAGAACAAAATATTTAATGATTAAGTAGGTGATAAGGTCAGGCTTGCAAATAGACTGCAAACAGAGCAATAACAAACCAAACATAGGCAAGCAAAGCAGTGATAAAAAAGACATTGCACAGCTTGGCCAGCAGAGTCTGTGAGCTGTGACCAGGAGCTGTGACCAGGAGCTGGCCCTGTGACACAGCACGTGTACAAGTGCAATACCAGTGCAAGTACAAGGTACAGTATAACTGTTAGAGTGCTGCCTTTACTTGTATGAACTAAAGCTACTGAGAAGAGTCAGTGTCTTGTCCAGAGGCCACCCTACTTTGTCATCTCTTCATATTCTTCCTCCTTTCTTTCCATTTGCAGCACAGATGAGCTTTAGATGAAAGCAGCTTCAGTTTTATGTTGTGGATTTACCATAACTGCCCCCTCAGTCTTTATAACTTTCTGTTTCTCTGTTTTTCATTTCACCCTAACCTACCTTTCCCCCTTGCAAACCAACACAAAAGCATCTCCAGTGACCTACTCCTCCCTAACCCACATGTATTTCACAGCACACAAAGCAGCCTCCTCTGCTGTACCTGCAGTGCTATTCACATTTCACACACCTATCATACTTCCCTCAATTTTACCTTGTGGGTACAATGTGTTGTTCCTACTCCTAATGCCTGCTACACAAAATAAATCATTAATGTAGTAATCAAGCAGCTGCTCTAGGACAGCCACAATCTCCATGGTGTCCCCAGCTTTCCACAGAGACCCCCACATGACAAGTTAATGGTACAGATGAACAAGCTGGTAACAAAGTCTAACCTGCTTCTCCTTCCAGACTAGTTTTACATATGTTTTTACAATGACTACATTTAAAATCCTATTTAAAAGCCTCGACAGTGGTGCAGGATCTCTGCTGGCAGAACATGAGCATTATCAGCTCTGGATTTGTAACTTTGGTTCCTACATAAGTGGCCAAAGCACTTTTTGCAAGTGCCAAAATTCTTGTTACAATGGCCCTGCTCCTGCTATACTGGGCACATAGAACTCCCAGGGAACTTGTGGCAGTGACAGGAGCTCAGCAGGGCAGGGTGATCACACTCTGCCTGGAGACCTTGCTGTCTATCCCTGACATAAGGAATGTCTGGGGATTAACTTGTAATGCCAGGGATATATCTGTACCTGGGATGTGTCTGTAGAGCTGAAGACAGATATTTTCTAAAGAGCTGAAGCCAAATTTTCCATCAAATAGAAAATACTGTCCCTATTCATACCAACACACCTGATACACAAGACTGAAGTTTGAAATTAGGAACCTGGGGATGATGGTTCACTCTTCAGTCAATGGAGAGTGAACAATTCTGACCTTATTGCAGTTGAATCATCCCATGAAGGATCCTCTCACTCTCTGTGGAGGGTAGACAGGATCCAGAGAGCACCTACAGCTCCTGAGGTGCAAGTGGAGAAGAGGGCTGAGCCTCTGATGGAATGTGGCAGTCCTGCTCTGTTGCCCTCACACTGCCATGGGCTTGTGTCACTTTAGTCACACTGATTCAGGAACTCTTCACTTGCCATGGCTGGTCATTTTCTGCCAGTTTAAGGAGCTAAAATGGCCCAGTAAGGGATAGGACAAGTGCCAGAGCCAGCATGAAGCCAGGAGAGGTAAGGGAGTGGTAGAAACGCCTTTCTTAGTGGAAGCAGAAAGCTTCTAAATTGGCCCAGTCATAAATAGGTTGTTCAGCATAAAGTGCCTGGTGAGAGTTGGAATGAACCCACTTCCCAAACCACTTAGATGTTTTCTGATAACTGTCCCGTGCCTGGGTCTTGGCATCAGCCCATGTTACACCCTCGTGTCTGGGACTCTGTAATAAAGATAAGGCAGGTTGTGTGGCACAATGGAAGCTCAGTCTGAGGCTCAGCTGAACAACCATCCTGAGGACATTTCTAGATCCATTAAGTGTCTGTTGTCTCCAGCTGGGCCATTGATAATTAGCCCTGCTGTAGAGCTTGGACTTTGGGCTGAGAAATTCCCCATGGAGGCTGTCAGGGGAGAGCCTCTGATGGGTTACACCTATAGAGGAGTCTTGAAGACATTTCATTCCTGAAAACAGCCCTGAAAACAGCATCTCTGATGCTCTGTTCCAGGAAGGAATCACACTATTTCTGAGAGCAGTACTCAGGGCTGTCTGAAGGGTTTGCATTATACAAACACTACAAGAGACAGAATAGCATGAATGAGAGAAAAATAGCAATGCCTTCCTTCTCCTAAAGCTCAGGTGCAGGCAGCTTTTCCTGCTTTAACTAGACCTGCTTTCAAGCTTAAAGAGTTCACTGCTCTAATGCCATGTTGTTTGATCATTCACAGGGCACAGCACAAACCAGGTGAGGCACAGGGTTCAAGGTAAAGCCAACATCAGCAGTGAGATCCAGGTCTGATTTATCCACTCCTGGAGGAGGCTGGAAAACAAATTTGCGGAGCAAACCCGCAAAGAAAAGGAACAGCTCCATTTTGGCCAGTCCTTCCCCAAGGCAAGCCCTTCGTCCTGAAAACAACGGGGAGAGAAGGAAATGATCAGCACTGAAACTGTTAGTGGTGATCTCTGAGACCTTCTAAACTGGAGGTGTAGTCTGTAAGAACAGGCTGCTGAGGTAGGAAATTTTCCCTTCCTTCTCTCTGTGTATTAGAGGTGCCCCAGTCTACACTGAGGCCTGTAGGTATATGGAATCATTCAGTGATTGAATAAATCAGTGTCTCCCAGATGTTCTGTAAGTAGTTACCTACAGAATGGTGGACAGGAGAAATGACCAGAAATCCCTTATCCTCTGTTCTGTATCCCTAGTTTTCATACTTCACTGAATCAGTGGGAGCTGCCATCAGCACAGCCCCAGGTGGTACAACCCCCCCACCTCCTCACCTATGGAGAATGGAATAAATGCTTCTCTCCTAACAAAGTTCCCTTTGGCATCCAGGAAATGGGAAGGGTTGAACTGGTCCGGGGTTTTCCAGTGTAACTCATCATTCAGAGCAGAGGTCAGCAGTGGAATAATTTCAGTACCCTGAAAAGGATCAAAGAAACTCATGGAAGAGGAGATCACTCTCCTAGTTGAACCAGACTGCTTTTTTTTTTTCTCATGTGAAGAGGCAAGTAATAGAAATAGAACTGGGTGATGCTTCCCTGCCCCATTGTGGCTCTGTCTGTTATCAATAGATGTTGTTTTATTTTTTGGATCACAAAACATGCCTTTCTTACAGATTCAGATCTTTCAAGAAAGATGCTGAAGTAGAGGTTCCATTTGACATAAGAGATTCAAATCAGTGTGATTTAATAGTCTCTGGTTATTCATGACTCAAACAGCTGTAGCAGACCACAGTCCATTGTATGTTATAACAGCTATCCTGGATCCCAGACAAAGGCTCCCATCACAAATTAAACCATGCATCGAGGTGTCTTTAGTTACTTATATTTTTGTTTGCCTGCTTTAAACAAAGCTGTAACTAATCTGTGCTTGGTTTCCAAGCTCACCTTAGGAATCACATAGCCTTGGAAATTCACATCAGTGGGAGTTGATCGTGATACACCCATTGGGACAATATTGGCAAACCTCTGTATTTCATGTATCACTGCTTCTGTATAAGGCATTTTTTTCCGGTCCTCCAACTTAGGCATCTCTCCTGGTTCAATGACATGGTTCATTTCTTCCTGAATCTTTCCTTGGAGGGAGGAAAGGATTAAGAAGCTGATAACAATCTTAACCTTGCAACTGAAATGGCTTCCAGTTTGGCAAAAATGAAGAAAAGGGAAAACTGAGTATTTGGTGAGGGCAGAAGTGGGTAGGTCAGGGCATGGTATGGTTCTTTCAGGTCGATTGTTGAGCCAAGGGAGCTTGAATGGAGTCACTCCAGTCCATCCCATGCCTGATTCTGATTACACACCTTTGTTACCCCATAACCTTCAGCAGAAACCAGATCAGAATCAGCTCCTGAGGAGACCTTTAGTGACGTAAGCTCCAAGCCTGCAGGTGAATAACCATGGGGGAGCTTTACTGTAACTGCAGGCTGCCCCTCAGCCTCTCCCACTGGCTGGGCTGGTTTATTGCAATCCAGCTGAATAGAATTCCTTTGTAAAGTCAACGGTTGTTATCTCTCTCAGAGCACTCAGAATAATTACTGTAGGCAACACTGAATGAGTTCTACTCCCTTCCACAACCAAAGCCTTAAGCATGCAGCAGTTTATTGTAGCAGAGACCTGTCAGCCTTACTCTGAATTTCGGGGTATTTCATCATCAGAAGGAGCCCCCAGCGCATAGTTGTAGATGTAGTTTCAGATCCAGCAGCAAAGAGGTCCAGGGTTGAAAACATCAGATTTCCATTGTCAAACATAGTGTGGGGTTTCTTTGACTCCTTCAAAACATACAGATAATGGTCATAAGTTCTACAGCAAGTGAAACTCATGCGTGACTGTGTTGTCACTATTTTTTATCTGCATTTTAGCTCTCTGTGACTCCAAACATGCTGGAAAACTAAATATTTAGTATTTTAGCCATAGGGCCTATGCTGTGTGGAATTTGTCTGGTCCCAGGCATATGGGCATTACCCAGGTCTAGATATTAGATTAGTTGGAATTTATTTACTGCAATGCAGTTTATCATTGTACCACTTTTTTTTTGCAGGAAGGTTTGCAATGATCTCCTCCTTGTATGTGGTGAGTAGTAACTTATTTCACTCCTGTGGAACATCTCAACAACCAGATCCCTTTAACCAGCAGTTTCAGTGGAGCCATGGAGGGAGTCCAGCACAACTCACTGTGAGTAGGAGCTTTGACATGTCCTGCTCACTGCAGTTCTGTTTCCACACACTCCCAGTCCCTGACAGATGGCCAGTCCTAGGAATGTCAGAGCTGGGAGAACAGAAAGACACTGAGGCTCAGCTTTAAAGTACCTGTTTTTGCTTCAGCAGAAAGGCATCAACAAAGCCTGTTAAGTCATTTTCATCAAGCTCCTCTTTGTGTTCCTGGAAAAGCTTCTGGAGAAAAGCATTCAATTGACTGACATTTTGTAGCACAGTCTTGGAAGCTCCAGAGAGAAATCCAAGGGATGGGTAGAAATTATATAGCTGTGGAGCAGGAAAGTCTGACTGTTATTTGGCATTTTGAACACATACTGGTTTCTAAAATCACACTCCTGGTCCCTTGTCCTATGCTCTGACATTTCAATCTGTAATTCACCCACATTCACTTGCACAGCTCTGGATTCCTGCAGAAACAGAGTGTTCTGTTACACCCCTGCATGAATCCTTGCCATAACTTTTGGGAGATTCATCAACTTAATCTTTCAGGGCTTCCAGCTGTGTGGGTGGTGGGACAGAGGTTGTCAGGTGTGAAAGATGGGAATGTCAGCATTGTAATTATTCCAGGGAAAGTCCTCAGGTGTGCCACACCCTATGGCTGCACAAGGTACTTGAACTCACCCCCAGATAGACACTATTGCTCTGCTCTGTGCTTGGGTGGTGCTTTTTAGGGCTTAGCTAGTCTGGGGTTACAGCCAGACTCAGACCTCAGGGTGGCTCACTCCACTGGTGGTCAAAGCAGGAACTTTGTCTCAGAAAGGAACAGGCTTCTGTCAGCTCTTAGTTTGCTAAAATTGAATTTCAAGGGCTAAAATAAAAGAAATGTCAAAATTGGTTCTAGGGACAGCAGAAATAAGACAGTTACTGAAGGTATAATACAAGGAGGCAGGTTTGAGATTGTTTTTCTGCTCTTCAAAGAGGGTGAAGTTTTTCCTTTTATGACGACTTTGTGGGTTTTTTTATTTTACTAATAAGCTTCACAGACTAAGCACAGGGGCCTGGAAATCAGTTCACTGCAGATACAAAACCACAGATGTGTTCTGTATGGTCTGACTGACTGATGATGTTCTTGTTCTCAGGAAGCAAGATTTGGGAGACCAGGAGAACAAACATGAACAACCTGATATCCCCCCAAAATCAAAGTTAAAACAAAAATAGAGCTCTTACCAGAACCATAGGGGAACCCAACAGCTTAGTATTTTGATTTATCAACTCCAGCAAAGTCAGAAACACAGGATCATCATATTCAAACCTCTCTCCAAACAATATAGAGCAGATGACATTGGATACAGCATTGTTGAGTATCATTTTCGTATCAAATGGTTTCCCTGTGTTTCAAGCCATGAAAACAAATGAAGATGTGTTAATGCCTGTTTCAGTCTGGTTTCCCATGGAAAACCTGAGATCCCAAAGAAAACTCATTTATCACACAGAATGCATAGCAAGGAACTCAGTTTCAGTTTTAAGGCCTCGGTTCAATAACCTACTGCAGCATATGCTGAACTTTAACCATGAGATACCATTTGCTCAGAGTTAAACTCTCATTAATCTTTATTGTTCTGCTACACCTGTTTTCTGTCTCTGGATGAAAGGCTTGACACTCACCATGATAGGATTCAAAATACTTGATAAGGGAATTTACTTCCTCCAGGATTCGGATCTCGAGGGTTTTCTTTCCCATCCCAAAATCTCGCAGTGTGGACAAGGTAAATCTCCTCATAGTTTTCCATTGCTCTCCATGGCTGAATGCTATGCCTTAAAATAAAGGTGTAACATCCTATGTTACCTGTTCATAACCCTTGTAAGGCTTTCTGACACACTGGTACCTCTTACAGCTCACAAAAGGTAACGATAAGAGAATGATACTCTCTGCTGTGAGAATACACTGAACAAACTACAAAACCAATGCAACCAAAAGGTCAATTACCATTTCCTTGCGTCATCTTCCTAAATATGGGTATTTCTGCCCTCTCTCCAAATTCTTCAGCATGATTTAAAAGGGCATCCTTGATGGTTTCATATCCAGCCAGTACCACGGCTTTCCTGGGTCCAAAATGCACAGTGAAGACATTGCCATATATCTTGGAGAGCTGTCACAGTGAATAAATACGTTCATTCAAAACCAGATCTGGACTCAAATGCTAGTAGCAGCCACCCTAGGTGGTTTCTAGAGCAAAAGCAGGCTCCCAGCCCTGCCTGAAGTCTCCAGGTGCTGCTGTAATTCAAGTCATGAGCAATAGCTATCGATTTCCAGCATCTCAGCTTGCACCCTGTTTGCACAACAACGTGTCTGGTATCACTGCTCCTATCAGAGGAGTCAGAATGCCAGTGCATTCCTGTGGTGTTCTGCAGTAACAGGCCAGCCAGTGATACCACACTGGGAGGCTGGTTGGAGAAAGCTGTGGCAGGCAGGGCTGTTTATTGTAATTCTGTTGACCTGAGGCAAGTAGGTGTGCACACACCTTTGAGGCTGAAGCCACAAACACTGCAAAAACAAAGCTAGACAATAACTCTTTCTTTCAGGACAGCACTTGTCTCTAATTATAGCAACGTAGTGTTGCAGTCATTGCAAAGTTATTTGCTGGCCACCAGAAACTTGAATCCAACTAGGAAGCATATTCTTGTAGATAATGTCACAGGAGCGTTAGGCTTTTATAGCAAATTAAATATGAATCATCTGTTACACAGAAAGTTGACTTTGACAAGCTAATCATTCACTTTGTATTTTGGACTTGGCTTAAACACACTGCAAGCTTGTTTCTGATGGGCCTGGGTGAGCATTTGCTGTGCAGTAGATACATTCCACAAATTGAATTTCAGATTAGAAGCAGCTCCTGTTATTACACCAGACAAATTGAATTTGTTTTCATCAAACGGTGGTTTGACGGCTTGAGAGATAACATTAACAGTGGTGCTTTCATCTCTGGCAGCTCACAGAGTGTGTGGCAGAGCTGGGGCAGGGAATCACAGCTGCCTCTGAGCCTTCCTTTGGTCATTTCTTTGCATTAGCACTTCTTGGCATCCACACAGTTTTTACTCAACAACACAAGTATTGAATGTGGAAGGCCTGATATCCTAAATAAAGCTGCTTGGTAGATGATAGGAAATGAGTCTGGTGCTGTCATATGACATTTGTATCATAAAATCCCCCAGTACTGCCAAAAATAGTTGCTCTTTCATACCAACATCCTCAGATACACCTAGGATGAGACAGGAGCTCAGGACCAGAAACCCATCAAAACTGATCTCTGCACAATCCTCTGCACTGTAAATCAAGGCAGCTGAGTGCTGCATTCCTGCTGCAGGAATTCTGTACTTTTGCAGCCTAGGATGCCCTTTCTTCTACAGCTAAGTGGAGAATTTCAGTGTCAGCACTGTTCTCCCACTGAAGACATTCAAGTGGCTGAAGGAGTTCACTGGGGACTGGTTTTCCCCCATCACAGTGTCCAGTAACCACACACAGGGCTTGTGACTCACAGCACCTCAACTGTCTCTACAGCAACCAGATGAAATCTGAATTCACTCTGCCTTGTCCCCACCTCCCGACAGGAACACAGCAGATACTTTCTGAAACAAACATTGCCCCTGGCTTTAAAATATTGTACTAATTTTTTTTTCTCTCTTTTAGAAATAAAAGTATCCATGGAGCTCCATAATAAAAAGCAATTTGTTTAGCTGGACATATAAAAGCCACGCATCAAGTCCTTAATAACTCTGGCATGTGTGTGTATGCAGGGGAAAGGTTGAGAAGGCAGAATTGTGCTTTGCATTGCAGGGATATAATTGACTTTTGGAAATAATTCCCTCTGCTGT
>WEIV01019331.1:4298-18088 GCA_013390005.1 Calyptomena viridis | reverse complement strand
GGCCGGGCCGGGCCCGGTGTGTCCGCGGTGCTCGGGGCGGTAGCGCGGCCCTCGCTGTGTGTTGCAGGGGAGTGCAGCGCCTTCAAGGAGCGGTTCATGGAGTGTCTCCGCCGCAGCGGCTACGAGAGCACGGCCTGCCGGCAGCGCGCCATGGCCTACCTGGAATGCCGCATGGAGAGGCGAGTGTCCCCGCATCGCCCCGCTGGGCCCGGCCCGGGCAGCCCGGTGGGAGCAGCGGGGACCGCTTTGCGGGAACGGGAGGGGAAGGCAGCCCGCAGTCCTTGAGGGAAACGCGTGCTGTGTGTGGCATCAGCAGGTTATTTGGCCTGTGGTTTCCATGTTTTGCAGGATAACAGCGGGACTTGGGCAGCTTCTACCCTGCACAACCGGCTTTCTTAGTGTGGAGTTGTTTTCTCCCCCCCCCAACTGTGGTTACAAGTTAAATTTTAAACTTGTCCGTGGCTGCAGCCCGTCCTTTGCTCGGCTGCTGCACGGCCTTCTCAGCCAGCTCTGTGGCTCTGAGACCCCCGAGAGGTGTTTGAATAATTGAACCATGAATTATCAGAGCCAGGGATATTTCTCTTGCACGTACTGATGCATTTGAGTCTTATTTAATGCTGAGTTCAAGCAGAAATAACTTGGCCCCTTAGAAATATGTTTCAAGCAGGAAAGTTAAAAGTTTTTGTTCCTCAGTTCAAGTGAAAAACGTGTTGGTGTTTGCTTTTCCAGGGATGTTTCCATTCATGCATTGCTTTGCAATGCTTTCTTTACAACAGTGTGTCAGGGAACCTTGAGAAATGCACGAATTTTCCTGTGTTTAAAGAAAATACACTGCATGGGTTGGGGGCAAGGAAGGCTGCAGATCAAAAACCAGTTTGAAAATCACTACAGCAAAGTATAGTGGCACCACGAATGCTGTTCTAAACCACATTCATTTAAAAAGGGTGATTCACTGTCCTGAATTGCACAGGTAGAATTTTAGAAAGCTCTTATGCAGTTTGTGAATTAAAGATAACCAAGAGTCGGTCAGTTTCTGAGGAAACTCTTACTCGGTATCTAAAATTAGGAAACAACACACTTAATTAGGGAAAAAAACTGCTAAGGAGAAGAAAAAGAAATCCCTGAATTTTGCTTTGTGAAAACTGAAATTTCGGAGGTCTTGCCAAACAGAAATAACTATGTATAGATGTCTTGGATTTCTTTAGGGTAAATGAAAGAGAGAATGCTGCTGTTCTCTTGGTTATAGACTGTGTTCTCTGAAATGCTTTTTGTTGTTTTCTTCTTTTTAACTTAGGCAGCTTATGGCTAATGAACCACTGGAAAAATTGGGATTTAAAGACCTGATAAATGAGAAATCAGAAGAAAAACCTGAAAAGTTGTGATGAAGATGGAGAACTTTGCTCCTCATATCTGGAAATCATAAGACTAAGTGTAGTACATATTGTACATTCTGTTCATATTGCAATAGGAGGTATTTCCTGAAGGAACCTTTTTTCTAAAGTTTAATTTCCCTAAATTAAGATTTTTTTTTAGATGAGCAAAAGTGCTGCCTTTGTCTGCTTTGCTCAAGTATTTCTTAACTTCTTTCTTTTAATTTCTCCAGAGGGAAAACAGTTACTGCCTGAAGTGTTCTCCATGTCTCTGTAAGAACAGTTAAGTCCTATTTTAAAAGGACAAAACCCCAAGCCAAACAACCCTTTATTGTGCAGATCTTGAACTACTGATTAATCTCATGTGGGCAGTACTAATATGCTCACAGCAGTTACTTGTTAACTGGAAATAAAGCTGTTGTGGTAATTACAAAATGCTTTTCATTAAACCCTGCTATTAGTCTCCATCTTTGGGGTGATCTCCTCACCCTGCTCTGGATCACACTTGGGAACTGCAGGGGTACTTGGAGTGGGATTATTTTCATCTTAAAATTTTCCATCATTGTCAGGAGAGTATTTTTAGTTCCAGCCACCAGTCAGGTAGTGATTCTGCTTTTATTTACCATGTCAGCAGTGTTCACCTAACTTCATTTCATCATTTAATTGGGAATCTTTCATTCTGAATACATTCATTTATCCAAGTAGAGCTGCCATATGTTTTGTGTTTTTGTAATATCTTTGTGGTGAAATCAGTGTGGAGACAGAAATGGTATTTATTTGTGCTCTGAGTAACAAAATATACATAATGTGATTGGACAGTTTTCTTTTAAAAACAAGTGTTTTGTATTAAAAACCAGGGTACATCAGGAGTTGGGTGTCCAAGAAATCCAGTGTTTCTTTCCAAAGCACGTGGCTGCAGCAGGTCAGCAACCAGCTCTCAGTATGTGTTTGAGATCCCTGGTCTGGGTTTGTGTAACTAAACCATGAATTAACACTCCTCTTGCATATAGTAATTGAGTCTGTCTTAATTAATGCTGAGTTACAGCAGAAATAATTTGGCCTGTTAGCCACCTGGAAATGTATTTCAAGCAGGCAATAAATTTATAAATTCTCTGGATGTATTTTCTGTCCTGTCACTCCTGCTTCTTTTTTTTGTTTGGTTTTAACCCAGTGACTCATTTCTGTGCACATCTGGTTCTTGGATGTTAAACTTTAGGGTCAGGACTGCAGACAGGGGTACACACTGTTTGCCAAGGCACTTCTCCAACACTTCCCTGTTTATTTGGTGTCCTCTCTTTGGTGTCTCTCCTTCCCTGCTGTCTGCTTTTGCTTCTGCTTCTCCTCACTGTGCATCTGCTCATACTGAGATCCAGAAAAGAGTGAAAGAACATTTTCTGCTTCTCACATTGAATGTGATCATTGGGGCTGAGATTTAAATTGTGGCTTGGGGCTAATCTGATGGAACAGAGTGGACATATCTCAGAGCAGGGACCTGTTTGAAAAGAACATTTGCCTGCTGCATATTTTTACTCTACTTCATTCTACTGTTCAAATTATATCCTTTGGTGAGATTAATGCATTTACAGAAAAGAAAGCAGAGATGGTATTGCTACAACAGATATTAAAAGACTTTATATTAAACCACTGAACAAGGGCTTTCTTACAGTGATACCAAGTTAAAATTAAAATAATCTCCAGCATCTTCAGAAGAAAGAAATCAAATTTCATGCTTCTGTGCTCCCTGAATATTACAAGGTGAAGTGAATTCCTGGTAGGTATGAAAGAACCCACCAGTGGTGGGGGAGTAATATGGGCTGTTATCAGTGGTAGTTTCATTTTTTGGGGCCAAACAGTTGCTTCACAAGTTCAATCCACGTGTTTCCTGAGACTTTGATAACAGCTCTGTCCTCCAGGTTATTGTAAAGTAAAAAAAGTGAAGTTTCTGAGATGTTGAGTGATTGCTACCCTACCAGGGGGTGTGAGGGTGTGAGGTTTGCACCATTCACCAGCCCCAAGGTCACATCCAGTCCAGGTCCACAGCCATTCCCCAGGTCTGTGGGTCACTGCACTCGTGCCAGGGCAAGAAAAGGGCTGTGAATGGATAGTTAAAAATTCAGGGACTTGGCAGAGGCACATTATTTCCTATAAGCATTAGCTGGAGGAGAGAATGTGTTCAGTGGAGCTGTGAGGTGAGCTCAGAGCTGCTGAGGGACATTCAGAGCTAAGGCAGGTGAGAAGTGCTGGAAAAGAAGCCATTGTTTGGTGCCACACCTGGGTGAAACAGTTTTCCCAACTTGCTGTATGGGACAAACCCCTGCAGCACCAGTGTCATCTGGGAGAATTCCCAGAATGTGCTTCCATTACCTTCTGCCACCATACAAATAATTAAAGCCTTTCCATTTAAATGCTCTATGCAGGTCTGTGCTCTAAAATGACAGCAGGGTGTAAGCCAAAGGAAAGCTGTAAGCTCATAGCCATATTTCCTGTGCCCATAGCAAGGGGGAAACCTGTCACCAAGTTGGGAAAAATCTGTATTGTAGAAACGCTGAGCTGAGGGGTGTGTGCTACTGGTGAGGCCCTTTGTCAGTGCACTGGTTTCTTCATGGAGCTGCTCAGAGTTAAGTGTGCTCTGCTGCGTGAGTGGTCCCACACGAGGGCATTCCTGTTCGTGTGAGAGGTGACAAGCACTGCCTGAGCTGCCGAAAAGCTCCACCTGCTGACAGATCCTGCGAGCTGGAGACACAAAATCCACTGGGAAACGAGGTCGAGCTGGGCTTGATGTCCAAACTGCCCGGCTGGATGTGCAGGTGTGGAAGGGACAGCCCGAAGCAGGAGGAAGTGGTGGCTGTTGGAGTGCAGATATACTTAAACTGTTACCACAGCAGTAGAAACCAATAAGTGAGAGGGTTGTAATTGTCTTTTCTGTAGCTTTTCTTCAGCAAAGCCTGGTTCACACCCTGACGAGGCACTGCTTGGGATCAGTGCCAGGGAGTCCCCGGCTCAGCTGAGCTTTGCTGTTGGCACTGGGGGAGCCTTGCCAACACATTCCCCCTTTCTTTGCTCAACCACTCAACCACAAAGAGCTTAACCTTGATCACAGCAGTTAATTATGGAGAGAACATTGCTGCAAGCCAGCAGTTATGTCTTCCTGGGAGACCTTGGGCTCTAGGTGGATCTCTCCAAATGACTGCAGTGACCTGCAGAACAAGGAAGAAAGGGTTTAATAAACATTTCCAGAGCTCTGGGTGTGCTTTCACACAAAATGCTACACAAAGAGAGCCTCCTGTGCTTGCTCTGGAAGTGGGCCATGGTCCAAAGTCCTTTGTGGGAGCACAATGAGCCCGTGCCCCTGTGCTGAGGAGGGATTGTTGCATCTGCCACCTGGAATGGCATTCCTGACACAGCAGAAGGGTTGTATCTGTCAGCACCCCTGAAGTGAAGGTTTGGGGTTGTGCACAGTTAGAGGCAGGCAGTGGGTGTAGCTGCTGACCTTCACACTCAATGCTCTTCCAGACTTTCTCCTCAGTTTGTCCTGCCTGCTTCAAATCCAAGGAATTCCTTGTGGCTGGCTGTTACACTGGTGGTCAGCAGTGACCCACTTGGTTTCCTTTGGAGGCCACAGAGTTGATGGCCTTTGCTGATGATTAGTTGCCCTTTGGGGCAGCAATCAAAACAGCTTTCCCTGACTGCTGCTTTTGTGGTTTTGACTTAACCAGTGTTAACTAGAGTTAAAGCACCTCTTAAATTTCACCTTGTTCTCTGACTCCAAGTTTTCAGTGAGCCTCTGGAACAAAACCTGGGTTGTATGAGAGAAAGAGCAGCCTGCTCCCATACAAAAAGCATCTGTAGCATCACTTGTTGCTGTAGACTCTCAAAGTGCCTTGGGTGTTGTGGTTCCACTGGAGAGCAGTATTTTTCTATGTTTCTCCTCCATAATTCCTGGGATGGGAATGATGTTTTTGCTGGAATGCAGGAGTGTTGTTATTTCTGGTAGCACATCCAGTGACCCCAGAGGACGTAGTTGCTTTTGTGCCTGGAGGAGATCCACTCTGGAAGGAGATCCGTGCTAAATTGGGAATGTTGAGTATTGTATCAGGTTTCCCACAAAAATCAAAGTTCTGACTGAGATTAATTATAAAAAGACTGTTTGGAAGTGCACATGCAAAGGTTCATTTCCTCTTCCAGGGTATTTCAATGAAAATTTGACATCTGATTAATCAGATGGCTCTTTTTTTCCCCTTAATTATTCTACTGCTGTGAATAAATGGTAATGTTGATTTTTTCAGGATGCAGCAGATTTTCTAGCTTATAGATTTCAAGACAAAAATGCCTTCCTTCTGGAATGAAGGTGCCATATGGCTTGAAATGCATAATTGATCACTGCTCAAAATAGAAGCTTCATAGAAAGTCACCTAGAAGTCCAATGTGCAGGGGACTTAATAGACCTTGATGCATTTTTTGTTTCCTGAGACTAATGATGATATAGGGACAGGTTTTTATGGCTCCTCTTAGAGGTTCTGATGCTTATGTTCTCTCATTATTCCAGGAGATCTTGGGACTTGCATTAGCAGGTGCATCAATCTTATATTTGCTGATCCCTGCTGGGCTTGGCTGGATGAAAACCACCCCAGACAAGCCTGGCATTCACCATAAAGCCCAACAAAGGCCACAGTTACTTCTGTGAGTGTAAAACAGTTCAGCTGATCAAACCCAGTGGGCTGAATCCAGCCCTTGGTGTCCCATACTTGCCCACCTCTGGTGGGATGCCTGCACAACCAGTCTTTCCCAGCTCCCACACGGAGTGAGGTGGGTTCCCATGATGCAGGAGCAGTGGTGTGGTCCATCTGGCCATGTGTCCTGCAGTCTGGTAATGAGCAACACCTTAAACCCCCCAGTACTGTGCATTCTGTTCTGTTCTGGTCCTTAGGAATCATGGCAAACTCTGATGGGAGCAGTGGTGGAAAGCAGCCTTGCAAAAAGAGACCAGAGGGGTGAAGAAAATGAGACCACCCAGAATGACCCAGGCATTTCATTTCACCTTGATAGGTTTAAAAAGTGGGCAGTGGGTGTGCTTTTGCAGCTCCTTTCAGCAACTGAGTCCTTTCTCTATTTTAGTAACCTTTGAGGAGCTGACAGCTCTGCTTTCTGGAAACCTGGGTTGTTTTTCACTGCTAGCAAGCCCTGCTCAGCAAGAACCTGCTTGCACACCCAGTTCTGCTCCTTGCAGAGCTGCTGATGGAGGATGGCACGTGGGAAGGCAGCCACATGGGAGGAGGTGCTCTGTGAGGGAGTTGAGCCCGGTTTTGTTTGCTCAATTTACATTTCTCTGTTATTAAACCATGTGCTGGGTTTCAGCAGGGTTTGGAGGCACCGAATCTCTCCTTTGTGGATAAGGTAAGAGAGTGATGGCACTACAGAATGTGGGACACCAGGACAGCCCTGAGGGTGTGATGCTGTGTGTTGCAGCCATCTGCTGCTGAGCTACCAAGGGCTTTTCCCCTCTGGGCTGCACTGACAGCCCCAGGTAGCATGGCTGGATGGATGGTCAAAAGCATTTCACCACACTGAGGAAGCCAGTTTTGGGGCAGGCAGAGTGAAATGGGAAAAAGAAGTCCTGCTGCCACTCAGGATTGCAGAGAAGCTGCAGAGCAGATCAGTGCTGAGAAAATTGCTGGTAACTCAGGATGCTGAACCAGGCAGGAGCAAAACCCCCCACTGGGAAATGAGCTTTCACAGCCCCATGAACAAGCACCAAGTAGGAAATCCCAGGGGTGTAGTGAGGCTGGGTGCTTGCTGGGGTTGCCTCCCTCAGCTTTTGCTCTTCAGTGTGGGGTGGGAGTTATGCTGTGCTGACTTCAACCCCTGCATTAATCAGGTTGTTTTAACCCCTCGTGCTCATCACCCGTTGTAACCCAGCCTGTACAGAGCACACATTCCAGGATGTGCCTGTTGTTTGGCACATCTCCAGCATCCATGGGAATGCTCAGAGTGGTTGCTAAGGCAGCACAAGTGTGTCCCCCTTCTCTATGCCTTCAAATTTCTGTCTCAGCTGGAGGTATAGGTGTACTGTATCCATGCAGGCTGATCCCAGAGCAGTGTCTCTATATGGGACAGCAGAGTTAAACTCTTCCCCAAACTGTGCTTCAGAGTCTGCTGGAAAAGAGGGACTGTCAGCAAGCCCCTACCAGGATGTAGCATGGATGTAGCATAGATGAACATCTCTGGCAGGAGATGCATCCTGACCTCTGTGGGAGGGGAGATGCTCAGTGTGTGCTTGAACAGCACAGAAATGTTGCAGGAACCGGGTCTAGTGATGGGAGATGTGTGAGTTCTGTCAAAGGGACAGAGACACTGCATTCACTGGCTGGGGAAAAAGAACCAGGTAGGTGAAAAATGAGAGCAAGCCTGGAACATCTCCCTCCATCCTTCCAGTGTACACGACAGGAGACTTGCAGGTGTGGTGGTGCCAGGACTCATTTGGGCACAGAGATGTCTGGATTGATGGCTTTATTTCAGCTTATTTTAGCAAGTAATAGGCAGGGGGGTGATGTTTATCACTGAAACTGGAGCTGGCTGTACTTTAGAACACAGGTCTAATCATTTGGACTGACTTGCACAGTAAATCACTTCAGCAGCACTAATAACAGAGTGACAGGTGTAGTAAACCCTCTATTGCAGCAATAACCTGGTTCTTGCACTCAGGTTAGTGCTCCTGCTCTGTTTGGTTTATTAAAGCTCCTTCACAAAAGTCACCTGTGTGGTGCTCTGACTCAGCCATTGAAATGACTGTTCTCCTGCCATTCCCCAACCTGGCTGGGGCTCTTTTTATAGCCTGCTATAAAATTGTTTATTTTTGCACCTGTTTAGAAAGGCTTTTTTGGCCACAGGGGTCTCATGATGTTGTTTTCATGGCTTCTGGAGCAGGGCTGCTCTGTTGTTGCTAGAAATAATTGCTGTTAATTAATTCTTTGCTGATTTTTCTTTGGCAGAGCATACTGAAATAAACAGGTAAGTGAGCAGCATGCTCTGTATCTCGGTGTTGTGGGAGCTTTTAGGAGGCCTGCAGTGACATCCAAACAATCCCATCAGAAGCCAGAGAAAGGGTAGGACATGGTCCTCAACTTTCTGTGGACAAAGTTATTTGGGGGGAGGCTGAACTACCATGTCCAGCTGTTTAGCAACCTCCTTCAGGCCATCATTTTTAATCTCTTTCTAGAGAAAACCCACAGCCTTGTTTCCATCTACTGCTTTATTCAAATCACAGCTGAGCAATGTTACAGAAAATGATGTGGTCTCAGCTCTCTGAGCTGGACCAGCAGCTGAAGGCAGCAGTCTGTGATACGAGACCGATTGCTGGGGCCAAGAATTGCACAGTTTTCTCTTTTCTTCTGTGTCCTTTTAAAATGCTTTCTTCTCTTTTTTTTTTCCTGAAGGTCTCAGGCTCTGCTGCAGAGACTTTCAGACTAGAAGTGAAGTGCTGGGCTTCATCCCCTCTGTTCTGTGGCTGTACCTGTAGCATCTCCATCATTCTCTTTGCTCTGGGTCCCTGGTCAGAGCAGCCACTGGTTCCCACTGGGCTGCTTCTGTCTCCACTCTGGAATGGGACACCACTCAGCCCAGTCTCCTGCTTGAATGTCTCCAAGCTGTTCCTGGAAAGATGAGCAATTTGAGCCAGGAAGGGATTAAATTATTGGAATTGAGCAAAAGCAATTTCCATGTGAAGTGCTTGCCCTGTGGTTTGCACATCAAACCTGTCCTGCTGTGCCTCTGACTCAGACTGGATTGATGACGTCCTGCTCTGAGTAATCTTTGTCTTTTCCTGGAGGAGCTGATCCCCTGGTGTGTGAGTGTTTTCACACATATGTTGCCTTTCTCCATACAGAGATTCCACAGGCCTACGTCTTTTAATTAGGATAAATCAGGAATAATGCTCAAAGCCATGGTCTGCCAGTGATGTAGGTGAATTTTAGCTCCAGTCAGGTGCCTGGGAGCTGCCATGGAGCCAATTTCCTCAGCTGCCCCCTCCATGTCATATTTTGCATCATATGAAAGGGGTCTGGTACAACAGGACTTTTGCAGTGCAGTTTTTCTAACATTGAGATTTTCCCATGTGCCATGGAGCAGACATACAAATATCCAACATCTTCGAGCTATCAAATACTCCCTCACTTTCTCTCTCAGATGTCTCTTGGCTCCTGATCACACTGTCTGAGCAACTAAGCAGCCTCTGCAACCAGAAACTGACTCCCAAAGCAGCCCGTTGCTGCAGTGAGCTGGCCAGAGGCAGGCAGAAAAGAAAACTGAAAGGATATCTTGAGCACATGACAGGCTGCTGGTTGCAGAACTTTCCTTTTTGTTGGCAGTGTGGCTGTGAGAGAGCAGTGATCAGCTCTAGGGTGTCGCAGAAACTTAAAATAAAAAAGGTGTTTAAGGAAGTCAGCAGAGATTTTGCCCTGAACATCCTTCTTGTCCTCATTCTCCTCATTTCTGCTTGCAGAGGATCTGCCTTACAGAGGATCTCTGTGGTCTGGTGTGCATGGTGTTACCTGCATGACTATGAAATCATAGGAGCAAAGGACTGCCCTTCTTTCACACTGGGCTGCAACAGAGTTAACCACTATGCAAATAAAATGAAACCTTGACCTGTGAACCACTCCACAGTGAGGCACTTTTAGAGCTGCACAACACTTTGTCTTCTCTGAGGGCTGGTGCAGGTGCAGAGCAGATGTGCAGACACAGGATTTCACCTTGATATTTCTGCACCCTCACATCGTTTTGTCTTGCATCATCCTCTTCAACTTGACCAACACATCCTAACCATGGGGATGCAGGGAACAGGGAACAGCTTTTCCCCGTTCTACAGGAGAATAATCCCACAGAGTCCATACAGCAATTTGCTCAAAATTACAAAAGTTTGCATCAATATTGGATTTTTGGTTCAAGAGTTTTTAATTCCCCTGGTCTGAGTTCTCTGCTCTGTGATATTCCTCCCTCATGGTAGGAACCACTCTTGATTTAACCAGATAACCCAGAAAATAAGATACCTAATTTTTTAAAAAAAAAACCTCTAGGATTTAAGTGGCTTCCTTTTTTTTTTTCCCTTTTTCTTTTTTTGTTTTGAACAGGAAACCATACTTCAACGGAAGCGAGCTGCTTTAGCATAGGTGCTGCAGCTTGTTCACACAAACCTCCAGCTGCAAAAGCTGCCTCCCCTGTGGTGCTGAGGAAGCCTAAAGGATACACCCTGGTGTATCTGCTGCTCCAGAGTTTTGCTTGAATGCAGTTGCAGTGGCATGAATTATTGATATTTCTGTTCAGGTTTGCTGTTCACGCAGGAATTTGTAATGTTTTCCCCCCTTATGCTGTGAATGTGCTCCCAGGTCACATAAAGGGTTGTGTTTAACACCCTTTCACTTGCATGGTTGTGACATTGATTTAGCCATTTCAGGGCTGGGGTGGCAAAATTAACTAAAACCCAGTGTAAACAGCTCTTTCCTAACAAAACAAGGCACTCTCAGGGTGAAAGGAGCTAATGTGGAAGGGCAAGGAGGAGGTATAGTTATGTCTGTCATCTTCAGGGCATCACCACAAAGATGATGGAAAGGTTTCTAGGAATTTCTGAGCATTCTTTGCCCTGACCTGAGTATCTGGCATTTCCAGAGACTGCCCTTGCTGCCACTGGGCTCAGCACCTCGGGAGATCACATTAATAATGTCCGTTTCTAAGGCAACAACCTTGTGATTTAGAAAAGACTGAGTTTAAGGTGTGCATGTTTACAAACAGCACATCTTACACATAAATATGGAAGTATTTACATACATATGGATATAAATTTATATCAGGCCTCCAAGTCACTTAGCAGTGGGGAGATGGAAAGCATCTGAATGAGGGTGTTGCATTGACAGTGACAATCCGTCTCCAGAGAGTTTGAGCAGAGACTTTGCAAGAAGTAGGAGCAAATTAATTTAGCATTCCCTGGCAGGTTGTACCCACAGGCAAAGCGTGGGGCAAAGCTCAGAGAAGGTGTTGGTTCCTGTGGCAGGAGGGAACAGTGTGACATGGACAAGCCTGAGCAGTGATGCTCATCAGCCTCTTGGAGCCTCTGCCAATCCTGCTGGAACAAACTTTGCCCTTTACCCTGTTTGAGACTATAAACTCAGATGCTGTCCCTGCTCTACACCAGGAATCAGAATCCTTAGGAGCCAATGTGCATCAGGAGAGCCTCACTGCCTGCCCTGGATCAACCTTGTGCCAGCCAATACTGGGACAATACCCAACCTCTTAACCTTGGATAAATTTACAGAGATACTCTTGTATGTATGAGATTGGTTGAAGCCTTTGATTTTCCACTGAACAAAAGTTTATCTTCAATTCTGGCTCATTAAGTTCCAACTTTTCTCCCTGTCTCTCCATGTTCCCTCCACCCACGTGGGCTGTTTGTTTCCCCATGTAAAGTCTGGAGTAATTCTGATGAGACTTAAATGCTGAGGATGCTGCTGACTGACCCTTGCTGACCCTGCTCTCCTGTTCTGCCTGTCCTTTATGAAACTCTCCCCTTTCATCATTGACAACAGGCTCTGTTTTATTTGATTTTATTACAAGATATAAATTTCTGTCTGCAGCCCTGGCTTCCAGCACACAGAGGAGAGAGAAGAATTGCCTAGCAACCAGGAGAACCAAAAATTAAGAGAATCAATAAGTCTTAATGGAAAGCTAAACAGAGACTTTCAAACCAACCCCCCTCCCTCACCCCAGCCCCAGCCCATGGTAAATTCATGATGATGTGCAGCATCCTGGCTATTGCATGAAGCCTTTAGCAAGTGCCTCTTCTGGAAAAGCCAAACTGCAAATGAAAGCCTGACCTAACTTAGGCTTAGGTAAAGCTCCAAGTGTAAGCATTTACACTTCAATCTTGAGCATAGCACAGATGTGGAGGATTAGGGCTAAGAAAATGTGCTGAGCTGGTTTCTCTCAGAGGGTGTCAGGGCTCTGCTCCAGGTATTAGTGACTCAGAGGTTGTAGGAGGAGAGGGTCTGGATGCAGTAGCATCCCCACAAAAGGCCTGTGTGTGGGACTATGCCTTTGGTTGGCATGAGAATGAATGTCCAGACATTATCAGCCCATGGCTGTAAAAGCAGCAAACCCAGCACAATGCACGATGCTGGGCACAGTCAGCACAGAACAGCCCAACATCAATCTAAACCAGTCAGAAATCAACCTGGTTACAGGTGCTTGTCTGGCAGCACAAATGCAAAGGTCATTTAGGAAAATGTATTCCAGGCAAGTGGGGCAAATATAAATATACTAGGCCATGATTCTGCCTGTATTTAAGGGTGTACACTATTCTCTCCCACAAAGTGTTCTCTGGAACCTGCTCACATCCTCGTACGTTTGCAGGATCAAGATGGTGATTTGGTTGTGGAAGTTTTCCAGGAGCTACTGGCAGCTTTCCCCTACAGATGCTTGTGCACACCCTGAACCTTGTGGGGAGCATGGACATGAGCTCAGCTTGAAGGAGGAAGCAGAGATCGATGATTTGAATGGGGGATTTGCTTGGCAAAATTAAAATTGTTTCCTTAAGCAGTGCTGTATGAACCACAAAGAGGACACACTGCAAGTGACCCATACCTGAGAGGAAGGTTTCAGCAGGAGTTAGGGCAGCAGCCTCTAGGAATTCCTCCTTGACCAAACGCTTCCCACATCACCACCCTGAGTCACCTCCCTGTCCTTAGCTGGTAAAACAAGGACAGGAGCCTTGCCTGTAAGTGACATGAGATGTATGAGGGGTTGCAGCCCTTGATCCCAGCAACACAGACACGATGACTTAGGGAAGCTGTGGTTCTTCCCAGGGGTGTTTTCTCCCCTGATACTTCCTTGACACCATGGCAGGTGTGAAAAGTGTGGGAAGATGCTTGGAGGATGGTCCTGCCAAGATGCAGACGTGGAAGGTGGTGGTGATGTGTGGAAGGACAGCAGTGAAGGAGGAGCGTTTTGGAGCACGTGTGGCTACTAGTGAAACACTCACAAGTACCCCCAAAAGACGCTGACGTTAAAGAGACACCCCGAAAGTGCCGCTCATGCACCTGCCGAGGTGCTTGACTGGCAACGCCCCGGCCAGCGAGGGCTGGGGTGCTGCGAGCTGCCACCTCCCCGAGGCCAATACCCCCGGCCCCCTCCTCCCGCTGCCCGGCCGACTCCCACCCCACGAGCGACAGCATCTCCCCCCGGGCAGCCACCCCGGGGCGCGCCGCCGTCACCCCGAGTTAAACCGGGGAAGGCACCGCTGAGCGCTGGGGACGCTCGGCGGGATGGGATGCCCTGAAGGTCGGGGACCCCCCAAGGGCGACGCGGCGCCCCAGCGACGAACAACCGCTGGAGGTCGCGGGCGAGCGGCGCGGGGAGCCGCCAGCCCCCCGGGCC
>WEIV01019330.1:47006-62849 GCA_013390005.1 Calyptomena viridis | reverse complement strand
CCCTGGTTGAGTTAACCCTGGTTGAGCTGACCCTGGTTGAGTTAACCCTGGTTGAGTTAACCCTGGTTGAGCTGACCCTGGTTGAGTTAACCCTGGTTGAGCTGACCCTGGTTGAGTTAACCCTGGTTGAGCTGACCCTGGTTGAGTTAACCCTGGTTGGTTGGCCCTGGTTGAGTTAACCCTGGTTGGTTGGCCCTGGTTGAGTTAACCCTGGTTGAGCTGATCCTGCTTTACTGGCCCCCCAACAATTTGGAAATCTTTGGGAATAGAGACTTCAAACAATTGCACCTAAAACTTTATCCATCTTATAATTCACCAGCAATTTTCATTATTCCAAAGCAAATCCTCCTGCTGTTCTTCAAGTCACAGCTTTCCCTAAAGAGCCCATTTCTTGGGATGAGGAGGAAATTCCTTATATTTTAGATTCCTGTCTCTCCCTAAGGAACAGGATGTGACCTGGCACTGGGAACTCAGGGCTGTAAAGCATCACCAAATCCCCAAACATGACATAATTCCCAGGCAATTTTTAGGTCAGAACAGTTTGACACTGGCTCTTCTAACTCAAAAAAAAAATAATTAAAGATGATATAATTGCTGTGTTCTCATTAATTCCAGGCAGGTGGAACCTGTCAGTGGAGCTGGAGGGGAAGCAGAGGGATCATTCCCAGTGGAAATAGTTGGGAACAGGAGTTTTATTTGCTCCATGAAGCAGCAGAGAAGAAAAATACTTAAAAAGCACCACTTTTTGAGGCCTTTTTTTTTGGTGATGTCCCCTCTAATTAGGCTTGATTGGTGTTGCTGCTTCCCTGGGCTCTGGGAAATTAATAATATTTATTTTTAATTGCATTTGGTTTCATATTTAAAAGCCATGGGTGGTTTGGGAGGCCTGAGATTGATGGTCCTTTGTTTAAATGTTCCCTCCCTTCCTTTCCTCAGCTGGAAATGGATAATGTGCCAAGGGAAATCCAGGCAGGAAAAAATTTACCTGGCAGAGCCCAAAAAACTATTCCTTAAACTATTCAAGGACAGCTTGGAGCCACCTGGGATGGTGGGAGGTGTCCTTGCCCATGGAAGGGGGGGAATGGGATGATCCTTAAGGTCCTTCCCAACCCAAACCATCCTGGAATTCTCAGCCCTGATTTTCAGCTCCGGGATTTTCAGCTCCGGCTCAAAAAAAGGAGGAACGTAAGAAGGAATGGGGTTTATATTGACCTTTATAAGAGGGAATTTCTCTTCCAGAGGCACTGAGAATATGGATTTTCCTTATTCCCTGCTTCCAGAGCATTCCTTGGACAACAGGGGCAGAAACTTCTGCCTCCTCCTCCCTCCTTCCCTATGGGAGCTGCTCCAAAGGTGTAATTTATCCCAGTTGGAACTCTGGGAAGGTGCAATGAAACCAGTGCCCTCTGAATTCCATGGAATGGGAGCTGAATCAGGGACATGAGCAGTCCCTGGAGGGGGGAAAAAAGCTGGAGCTGTGCCCTCAATCTTCAGTTTTCCTGGAAAAGAGCCTTTTCCCAAAATTCCAGGTGTTTATTTAGCACCTGCTCATGTGTAAGGGTGTGGATGCTTGTTAAAGATTTGGATATGGGGAGGTTTGGATGGATTTTGGGAAAGAATTCCTGGCTGGGAGGGTGAGGAGAGGCTGGGATGGATTTCCCAGAGAAGCTGTGGCTGCTCCATTCCTGGAAGTGTGCAAATCCAGGTTGGAGCCACCTGGGAGAGTGGGAGGTGTCCCTGCCCATGGAATGATCCTTAAGATCCCTCCACCTTCTAATCCCACATTTCCCCATTGCCAGGATCCCTAATTCCCAGTGAAACTTTTGGCCCAGAGGGTTGAAAATTCCTGCCAAAGGTCTCTGAGAGATCAAAGCTTTTTATGAGTGCAATGAAATTCAACATTCGGAGCCTTTTATTCCCTCTTTAATCCCAAGTGGAAAGTGTGGACATCAATTTGAAAACTCCATCAAAAAAGAGCAGCTTTTTCTTTATTTATTTCTCCTTTTTGTTGGATTTTTTTCACCTGACTGAGATATTTTGATGTCCAACCCCTTTGTTTGACCTCTCCTCTTTGCTTTGGTTGACTGAATTATCCAGGATAATCAAATTATCCAATTATTGAAATTAAACCTCCTTGCAGAGCCTCAGATCAAGGAAATTTGGGATAAGTGAAACAGCCCCTAAAATCCCACCTGGTTTATCACAGTTCTGACATTTATCCTTGTTTGCCTTTGGCAGGAGGACAATTCCTGCAAACTGTGTCTGGAATGGAAGGAGAGGGAACATCCTGGGGATTGGATGCTGTGTCTGCACAGCCTGGATGCACTGGAGCATATTTTGGGAAAACTGCTCTGTAAGAGAAAGTTCTGCCTCATTTGTCACCTCGAGAGAGCTCAAAAAAACCTGGGAATGATGTTCCAGCTGCCCGGGGATGAGTTTGGGAAGGAATTTTAGGCTCCTGCCTGCCTTGCTGGGAGGTTTGGAGCATTATTAGATGGGAAGGGGGGGAGATTTAATTAAAAATCTTGGATTAATTCAGTTTATAGTGACACAGCGAGAGGGTTGGGCAGCAGTTGCACCACGGGCAACTGGAATTCTTTTCCATTTTTCCAGAGGGTTGTTTTTCCAGGCAGGATTCTCACTTCTGGCATAGCCACGGGTTGGGAAGCTGCTTTTCCCTCCTGGGTGATCCCGTAGGGATTTGGGACCGTGGGATGCACAGTCATCCTCAGGGATGAGCCGGGAGGGAGGAACGTCCCCCCCAAAATTCAGCTCTGTGCAGAACCGGAGGAAATGAGGGAAGGCAGAAGCAGGGAAACGCATCCCAAATATTTCACACATCCAGGGACAAGCCCGCCGGGATCATTCCCAACCTTTCCGTGCTTCCCCCCGACCTGTGGCACTCCTTGGACACGCACAGCCGGGCTGGAAAAAGCTCCGGCCCTTCCAAAGCTCCTTCCATGCGGTTTTTGGAGCTGCAAAAAGCAACGAGCACCTCCCAGAGAAGCCTCCGACTCCTCGGAACCACCTTAAATCCCCTGCCGTCCATCCTCCCTGGCTGTCAGGCATGGAAAACCCGCATTCCTGGCCCATCCCGAGGCTCAGGAAGATGCTCCTTACCTCGATTAACTGTGCCACGGCAGCTCTGGAGCAGGACAGGAGGAGGGAGGAAGATGCGGCCCAGGAAAGATGATGCTCCAGGGGTGGATCCCACGCCATCTTCTCTTCCCAGGATTTCTCCAGCTCCTGGGCTGAGCCCAAAGCAGGGCGGGTTAGGAATAACCCAGGCAGCTCTCAGCAGCCCTCAGCATTCCCCACAATTTCCCTTTCCCAGCCCTCCTTCCCTGCCTCCCTCTCTATCCCAGCAGCCCAGAGCTGACGCCGGGGAGTCATTAATTAATTAATTAGGCCGGTGTCACTTACAGAGCTCGGCTGCTCCTCCAGCCAGGCTTGGGAAAGGGGGGGATACAGGGAGAAAGCAGCACTCAGAGCTCTCCCTGCTGAGCCAGAGGAAGAAAATTCACTTATAAATCCTCTGATTTGCCTCTTTATGTCTTAACAGCTGCCTGAGTGTTTCCAGCCCTCCCGCTCTTGTTTGGCTCCTGGTCTGTTCAGGGAATTCTCTTCCCTGAATAAGAAAAGGGCTGCAAGCTGAGCTGGTGCATCAGCAGCACCAGAGCTGCCTCAGTCCAGTGCTCCTGGAGGGGAGTGATGGACACCTTGGGATGGTGAAAGGATCTTTCACCCCTGAAGGAGCTTGGAATCTCGTGGAAGTGTTGCTACAATCTGCAGCTTCACCCAGATTTCATGGAATCTTCGATTCCCACAATGATTTGGGTTGGAAAGGGACCTTTAAGATCACCCAGTCCCACGGGCAGGGACACCTCCCACTGTCCCAGGTGGCTCCAAGGTGGCCTTGGACACTTCCAGGGATCCAGGGGCAGCCACAGCTTCTCTGGGAAACCTGTGCCAGGGCCCACCACAGTTACAGCCAAGAATTCCTTCCTAAAATCCCATCCAAACTTGCTCTCCTTCAGTTTAAAGTCGATCTCTGAAGGCAGCTGGGAAAAGGCCTTACTGGGAGAAGCCTGGGATTTTAGGCAAGGAAACAACCACAGAGATTCAGGAGGTTCTGGTCCCTTCTGCTGCTGTTCCAGCACTTTTAGGGAACTAAACACAGTTTCAGGGGGAAAAAAAAAGTAGCTCCCTAGGGAATGAATATTTTCCAAGCTCAAATGGACTGCCCAGCTTTTAGGTTCGTATTTCTGATTAAATTGGGAAGAGCAGAGGAGGGAGGATTTGAAGGGCTGTGAGCTGGGATAGCGGGAATCTGCTTGGAAAATAGGTCCGGGAATAGGAGCAGTGGAAGGGGAAAGCGGGATGTTGTGAGGTCTCATCAGCAAACAACAGACGGTGGCAGCACCGAGACGGGGAATTACTCATCTGCCTCCCAAGCCTGGTCCTTCTTTCCCGGTGAAAATCCAGTCTGGGGCTCCAGCATCCTTAGGATCAGCTCATAAAGCTGGTTTTAATATTGTTCAGTTTAATTTATTAAGGAAATGGGGCTTTTGGATGTGGTTTTGTTGCCACTCTCCTCATCTCTCCACCTTCCCCTCCCCTGGACTTCTCAAATGTGCTGTTTAAATTCAGCTGGAATTGGCCACGGGATGAAACTCTGGGAGATATGGAGAGAATTTTGTGTATTTGGTTTCTTAAAAAGTGGGTGTTGGGTCCAAAATTAAAGCAGTTAATTCCCTTCCCAGCGAGGGAAGAAGGATAATACGTGGACAATTCCTGCTGGACAGGCTGGGCAGGGATGCTGTGAGAATTCCAGGGTTGTGTCTGAATCTTCCCAGACACAAATCCACAGCAAATGGGCCAAACCAGCACAAATCAATCTGATTTCCTTTTCCCAACCTCCACATTCCCTATTCTATGGATGGGTGGAAGTTTTCATGGGGAAATCTGCACATTCCAGACCTTTTAGGACTCTGTAACTTCATTTCAGCTTCTCCCCTTTAGTCACTTTGCTGGAGAAGGTCAGGGCAGCATCTCCTGCTGGGATTTTCCATTGGAAGTTTTGCTGTTGGCCTTTTATTCCTTTGGCTTTATTTTATTTAGTTAACTTATTTTATTCCAACAAGGGGGACAAACCCACCCTTCACGTGCATCTACTTCTAATTTAGTGACCTGACCCCTGGAGCTGAATATTCTGTGGTGACAATTAAAAAGTGTTGCAAAACTTCTGGGTTTGGCAACAATGAGGAAGTGGCTTTTTGCAAAGAGAAGGGAAACGGTTGTTTTTCCCCAAATAAAACCCTTCCAGCAACGACCCCATCACCACATGAGGGTCCTCCCAGCCCACATTCCTGAGTTCAGGATCAGCACCGACCTCTTGGTGCTGTTAAAATTCCTATTTATGGCTTTGCAGCCCCTTGGGAAGGGCAGGGATTGTGGATTGTGGTGCTGGAGGTGCCTGAACTGAAAGAGTTTGGGGAGTCAGAGCTCCAGGGGTCAAACCACCAAAAGAGGATGTGGCTCTTTCCTGCTTCATCTTCTTCCCCATCCTGGAGCTTCCTTGTTCTCCGCCTGCATTTGGAATGTTGGGCATTCCAACATTCCATTGTCACCGAGGACTCAGGTCTGGTCTCCTTGGAAATGCACTGAGACATAAGAAAAGAGCAAGGAAATGTCTCCATGGTTTATTCTGGATTTATTGGTGTCTGCCAAGGAGCTGGGATTTCTAAGCAGATTTTTAATGGAAAAGTTTCTGGTGGGAAGGTCCCTGAGGAGAGAATTTGCTGCTTCCCTTCCTGCAGGTGCCGTGGTGATGGACACAGGCTTAGGAAAAAGAACCTTTTCCCTGAGTGGGAATAAGGGATTGGAGGGAAGATAGAGGGTCTCCTTTCCTGCTGACTGTGGGATTGTGGGATTATCCCCCCCCAACCACTCCCAGAGCTCCCCTGCCTTCCAAGAATCCCTTCCAGGCTTTCTCTGCTCTCCTCACTCTTCCCCAAGACAGTGGGAATATCCTACATGGATATTTGTCTCCATGCAAGTAGGGAATGAGCCACATTCCCTTTTTACAGAGGCAGAGCTGCCAGGATTTTGCAGAATTCCCAGCTCCCCAAACTCTCTTGTGTCTCAAACACCTTTTCCTAACCCTACAAAACATTCCAGCAATAAAAATTGGCTTCTCCCAAGTCCTTCTCTCCTGGTTGTTTGGAGAATTCCAGGGAGACCCCATTGCTCTTCAGCCCATCCATGGGCGAAGATGGGAAAGCCCCAGGGCAAGGAAGAACAGCTGGGATCCAGGAGAAGGGAAAAGCCTGGAGAAGGGAAGAAAGAATGGACCTCCTTAAATCCCTTTGGCTGCAGTTTAAAATCCCAGAGCACCGCTAAATATTTTCCCCTTCATCTTTGCAGCTCCCCTTTAAACATTTGGAGGTTTCCCTTTATCCCTGTGGACTGTAGCTGGGAATTCCCCTCTGGAGAAGCGTGGAGGCTGCACGTTTCCATCCAGCTCTGTCACCACAACAGTTTTCCTTTGACAAATTCGGGAACACCCCTATATTTTGCCGACAGGGAGCAGCATCCGCATCTCCAGCCTGCTGTTTCCCTTTAAATCCCCTAAAAGCCATTCCAGGGTTGAGTTGCCGCCTGGAATTTCATGTGGAGACTGGCCAAGCCATGGCAGGCTGCCAAGGGTTTCCATGTCTACCAGGAATGTTGTGCAGTGCACCTTGGGAGAGGAACGGCACTTCCTCCAATTTTCCGAGTAAATAAAGCAGCTGAGCAGTTGGAGCAGGCACCTTCCAGCCCCAGCTCCCGTCTCCATTCCCATGGATACGTATCCCGACTGACGGCTCATCCCGCGGTGAGTTGGAATTTTCTCTCCGGTGACATTTGGCTGTCGGGAGATGCCGTAAAACCACTGGTGGAGCGGGAGATTGTGGTCCTGATCCAAAGGATTTGTGGTGTGGTGAGGGTCAGGGAGTTATGGCTTTGGAGATTTGGGAATGGGGTTATGGCTTCGGAACTTTGGGAATGGGGTTATGGCTTTGGAGCTTTGGGAATGGGGTTATGGCTTTGGAGATTTGGGAACGGGGTTATGGCTTTGGAGATTTGGGAACGGGGTTATGGCTTCGGAGCTTTGGGAATGAATGCGCCACTGCCCGAATTTTATTGCGGGTTTAGGAAAAGATGCATCCATGTTTAACCCAAATTGTGGAGCAATTCCCTGATGGTTCTGCCTCTAAAACAGGAATGTGGTTCATTTCCTCTTCCCGAAATCCCTCCTGGTGCTGGCGGGATCGGGATATAATGGAGCAACTCAGCGCCCTGGGACAAGGTGCCTTTGTCTCTCCGTGTCTCTCCATGGATTTGTTCCATAGCCAACATGCCCTGAGGTTGCAGGTGGCTCCCAGCCCAGTGGGACAAAGCCACGTTATCCCTGCTGGAGCTCTGGAGAGCTTGGATAGGGATGGATTGGTGCCGTGGGAAGGTCGTTCAAAGGCAAGGACAGGGCCACCAACTCATGTTGGGAGCTCATGGAATCGTGGTTTGGGTGGGAAGGGAGGTTTTAAAGGTCCTCCAGACCAACCCCTGCCATGGGGGCTCCTCATCCCACATTTTTAACTCAGTCAGCTCCTGGTTTGCTCCTGATTTGCTCCCTGTCCAGGGTCAGTGTTGCCTGTGTTTGAGGAGAGCTTTTCCCAGGCCTCCCAAATCCCAAATCTGGCCTCCTTTTTAGGGGGTGCCAGAAATCCCTTTGGGGTGGTGGGATGGGGCTGGTCACGGCCATAAGAAAAGCCTCGTGTATGAGGAAAATGAGGCTGATTTTTGCTCTCCACTCCCCTTCCAATGAGTCTCCCACCTCAGCTCCAGTGCTCCCTGTGCCAGGAGCCTCTGGCTATTGGAATGCTCTGGATGGATGCATCTTCCCACTTTCCAAGGAGTGGAACTGCAGCTGGAATTGTGCCACCCTGAAAGAGCCCTGGTGAAAGACACCCTCCTCCTGCCCTCAAATCCTGCGGATATTTGTGCTCTTCCCTCTCCAGGCTGTTCCAAAGCCCAAAAAACTCAGGGAATTAAGTAGTTTTCTGGAAAATTATCCAACTAACCACCCCAAGGCTCAAGATTTCAGATAATTTTGCATAGAGGAAGAAGCTGTTCTGAGCTGAAGGGTGTTGTCTTGGTGCTGACACGGGAAAGTGGGGAGTTCTTCCTGTTTTTTGGCTTCCTGAATGTAAAGCTGCTCCTAAGGAGTTAGGCTTGACTAGACTTCCTCTTTAGCAAGGTCTCAGGTTGGACAGGCTGCCACAGAGCAATAAATAGTTGGGATTCATGACAGGTTTCATTCTTGTATCTAAGTGGGCACTAAGTGTATCTAAACAGGCCCCTGGATTCTGGGTTTGCTGTTGCAGAAAATTCATCCTCAAGTAAGTCCTGATGGATTTCTGGGGTTGGCACAAGGTACTGCTCCAAGGGCTGGAATTCCAAGCTGGTTTGCTCTGTGGAGGAAGAATTGGGGCTGTTTTACTGAGCAGAAAGCACTTGAGGTGGGTAATGCCATGTGCTTTGGTGTCCCCAGGGAGCCTGTGGCTTCGGATGTGCTGTGGGGTTTGGTGCAGTGTGAGCCCTTCCCAAAGTTCTCACACCAATGCCATCCCTGACCTCTGGATGGGGCTGCATCCAGCTGGATGAACCTCCAGTCTCATCCCTCTGGCATCGGGGTAGAGACAACCAGCACAGGTCACAGGGAGGGGACACACCTTGAGATGGTGGCAATCCTCACCATGGCCGTCGAGCTCTGCTGCCTTGGCACCTTAATCTGGACCATCCCCGCCTTGGCCATTGTGTCCTGCTGCCTTGGCACCTTAATCTGGACCATCCCCGCCTTGGCCATTGTGTCCTGCTGCCTTGGCACCTTAATCTGGACCATTTTCCCCATGGCCATCGAGCTCTACTGCCTTGGCACCTTAATCTGGACCATTTTCCCCATGGCCATCGAGTCCTGCTGCCTTGGCACCTTAATCTGGACCATCCCCGCCTTGGCCATTGTGTCCTGCTGCCTTGGCACCTTAATCTGGACCATCCCCGCCTTGGCCATTGAGTCCTGCTGCCTTGGCACCTTAATCTGGACCATTTTCCCCATGGCCATCGAGTTCTGCTGCCTTGGCACCTTAATCTGGACCATCCCCACCATGGCCATCGAGTTCTGCTGCCTTGGCACCTTAATCTGGACCATCCCCACCATGGCCACCGAGTCCAGCCCAGTGTGAGCTGTGCAGGGCAGGGGCAGGATGGCACTCGTGGGTGCAGCTCCTGGTGCACAGTTCCAGCACCACCTCATTGCAGCTGGAGTTTCTCCAGCAGCTGAAGGAACTGGAACAGCTCAACTGACAGGCACAAGGAGACCTGAGTTGCTCCTGGGGACTTTGATCAGGACCAAGCCTTTATCCCTTATGCTGGTGGCCACTGAGATCCTGTTGGGTTTTGCCCCTTTCCAGCTCTTCCTTAGCCTAAGGAGAACCAGGAGAAGGCCACGAGCCAACAGGAACCATCTGTCCAGGGTTTTCTCATTGTCTTGGATCACCTTGAGCTTCTAAAAGTTCAAGTTGTAGCAAGTCCCTGGTGGTGAAGGACCTTTGGCAGTGCTGGGACAAGAACTGGGTCTGGCACATCCTCAGGGACAGCACCAGGAGCAACTGGTGCCCAACTGGTGCACAGCTGGAGGGGACTCACCAAAGGTCATGTAAACAGCAGGGGACGTGGAATTTAGGTCGTGTGGCTGCTCAGCCTAAGGCTGGAATGTCCACACTGTGTGTCCTCCATGGAATTACAGGATTGTGGAGGTTGGAGAAGGCCTTTAAGATCATTGGGCACTGCTAAGGCCACCAGTAAATGATGTCCCCAGGTGTCACATCCACAGGGATTTTCAATCCCTCCAGGGATAGGGGGATTTCACTCATGCCCTGGGCAGCTGTGCCAGGGCTGCACAGCCCTTTCCAGGAGGAATTTTCCCAATATCCAATCTAAACCTCCCCTGGCCCAGCCTGAGGCCGTTCCCAGGCCCTTGTTCCCTGGGAGCAGAGCCCGACCCCCCCCGGCTCCCCCCTCCTGGCAGGGATTGCAGAGAATTCCAGGTGCCCCCTGAGCCTCCTTTTCTCCCGGCTGAGCCCCCCCAGCTCCCTCAGCCCCTTCCCAGCTCCCTTCCCTTCCCTGGACACGTTCCAGCCCCTCCATGTCTTGTCCTGAGGGGCCAAAACTAATCCTGGAATTTGAGGTGGGACCTCAGCAGTGCCAGCACAGGGGACAATCCCTGCCCTGGGCCTGTGTCACACCATTACTGGGACAAACCAGGTGCTTTTGGCTTTTTTGGCCCCCTGGGTTCATGTCCAACCTCTGCCACCAGCACCCCCAGCTCCTTTTCCAGTTTTCCAGCAGCTCTTCCCAAGCCTGGAGCGTTCCATAGGGTTGTTGTGACCCAAGTGCAGGACACAGGACTGGTCCTTTTTGAAGCTCATCCCAAGGATCCAGCGTGTCCAGATCCCTTTGTGGAACCTCCCCTGCTTCCAGCAGATCCACATCCCACCCAACGTGGTGTCCTCTCCAAACCTGCTGAGGGTTCCCCCATCCCCTCATCCAGGTTGATAAAGATAATTTCCAGGGGTTAACTCCTGGTTTTTCCAGCTGAGAGCCCATGTGGGATCAATCCTGTGCCGTTTGCTTTGCATCCCAGCTCCCTGTGGAGCAGCCCCTGAGTTTGTAGGACAAGTCAAGCTCTTCATGTTTTCATGGAGTTTTTCTCCATCGGGAAACGAGTGTGGTAAGGAAAAATGCAGAACACGTGGATATTTTTTCCGTGCCTTTTCTCCTTTTGTTCCTTCTGGGCCTGTCCTGCTCCTGGCCTTGTGCTCTGCTCTATCCTGGTTTTGTCTGCTGGTTGTGTCCATATCTCAGGGATACAGATGGAAACACAGGGCTGTCCCAGTGCCTATTCCCTAAATCCTTCTGTGCATCCTCCTGTGAGTCTGGGGAAAGTCTGGACTCGAATTTTCTGGAGGAAATATGGAATTTCTGTACTCGTTCAACATGTCTGCACCCACCAGTGCTCCCAGTTTCTTGTGCCTGGTTTTCCAATCACGCCTCCCTCATCCCGTAGGGAAAAGGACTGTGTTGCCTCAGTGAGAAGAACCAGGACAAATTTGATTATCAGGGAGGTTGTGAAACTTCTTTTGCATGAGATAGGAATAATTGCACACTTAGCTCCTGTTTCCATGGCCAGTTTCCCAACTCCTCACACAAATCCTGGGCTCCTGGGCTTGCAAGGCACAGGATTCCAGGCTTGGATTGGATCCTCCTCTCTCTTGGGAATCCTCTGGGTGAGGCAATCTGGGTATTTCATATTGTTGCTCCTGTCTGGAGGGTCAGATCCTTAGTTGGCTAAAGGATGACAGATCCACTGAGATTCCAGGTGGTATCACTTCCCAGTTCCTTGCAAATCCTTGGATAATCCCGTGTCATTCCTGCAGCAATGCAGCAGAAATATCAAGTTGGAATTAGCTGGGATTATGGGCCTGGTGCCAACCTAAATTTGAATTCCCTTCTCCATCTCCCAGCCCAGTTTTTTCCTTGGTATTGATGTCCATGTGAAATCCTTGGAATGTCTGGAGGGGTAAATGAAGCTGCTGATTGTTTTTTTTTTTTTTTAATCCTTTAAAATAATTCCTTTTTGGAAAGAAAAGAGAGCTGTATGACACTGGGATTTATGCCAGGAGAAAGTACCATGGAATCACAAAGGTTGGAGAAGAACTCAACAACCATCGAGTCCAACCATGTCTTTTCCTGGAGGTAAAAAAGGGAGTTTATTCCTCATTTTTTTTTCCATATCTTCAAACATCCTGTTCTTGGACTACGCAGGAGGCAGAGGGAAGCAGGAGCCAGGGTTTCTTGTGGGAATGGGAGGCTGCAGGCCTTGGGAATGCCTCAGGAATCCCATATCCCAGCTGGTAGAGTCCAGGGTATTGTTGGGAGTGAGTCAGAAAGCAGCAAATTCCAGAATGGCTGGTTCTTGGATCAGGGTGGAATTGCCCTGGTGACAGAGGGATGTGCTGACTCAGCACCTCTGTCCCCAGAGCTCAGGAATTTGTCTGGATCGAGTTTCGACAGAGGAACGTGGACTATAAATAGACTCGGGATTAAAGCAACCAAACAAAATAACACAAAAATTCCTTGTGGGAAAGGCAACTGGTTTCAGGGAAGCTCTGTTTGGGGGACACTGATGGAGTTACCAAGAGATGTTGTAGGTGCCTCATCCCTGGAAGCGTCCTGGGAGAGCTGGGAATGTCACCTGGAGAAGGGAAGGATCCAGGGACACCTTGGAGCCCCTTGCAGAGCCTAAAGGGGCTCCAGGAGAGCTGGAGAGGGACTTGGGACAAGGGCTGGAGGGACAGCACACAGGGAATGGCTTCCCACTGCCAGAGGGATGTTGGGAAGGAATTCCTGGCTGGGAGGGTGGGGAGGGACTGGGCTGGATTTCCCAGAGAAGCTGTGGCTGCCCCTGGATCCCTGGAAGTGTCCCAGGCCAGGTTGGATCCATCTGGGACAGTGGGAGGTGTCCCATGGCAGGGGGTGGAATGGGATGATCGTTAAGATCCCTCCCAACCCATTCCATGATTCTCTGAAAGGACACATCTCCTCACGAGGCACAAACTGGGGGAATTTGGCAGAACTTTGGCAGATATTTTGGTCTCGTGGCAGAAACCCTTGAGCAGGAGGAGCAAAGGCAGCTCCTCCCCTGGCACTTTTCCTGATCCAACCTAATTTGGGCTTTCCAGGGTGGAAAAAGCTTTTAATTGCCACTGGAGGTTAATGAGTGAAAGGTTTGTGGTGCCATTAAATCCAGACCTCTGGGGGATCATTTGGCCACTGCAATTCCCTTCAGGAGCTGCTTCACCACAACCACTCTGGGAATATGGCTTAAAACTGAGCTTAACACGGTGTTAAGCTCAGTTTTAACCCATATCTTTCAAAGTGACACATGAAGGCACAGGAGACAAAGATTCCAAACTGAGGACAAGCAGGAGAGCAAAATCTAAAGCCTGACCCACCTGGAATTGCTGTTTGGAAAGCAATGCACACCTGTAGCATTCCCAAAGCTCCGGGCTGGAAATGATCCCAGTGCTCTGTGCTGCAGATCTGTGGCTGCAGCCAGAGAATTCCAGTAAGAATGATCTGGGCAGATAATGGGAGAGAGGTTGGAACTGATAAGGAGGATTTCGAAGGATTCCATAGGAAACCACTGCCTTTATTCAATAAAAATTTTTACCAGAAGCAGCTCAGCTCTGATAAAACTCCTTTTTTTTCCCAAATATGTCAATATATCCCTGATTATTTTTTAATTGTTTATTTGTTACAGCTGAAAGTGTCTTAGATTTATTTTATTTTATTTTTACTTTATTTTATTTTTATTTTATTTTTACTTTATTTTATTTTTTTCAAGATTTGAACCCAACAAATTCCCACGATCAAAACAGACCTTTTTCATCTTCAGGTTGATCAGGACTAAAACTTTCTTTGCAAAATATATCCTTGGATAGGGTGGATCATGGAATCCTGGAATGGTTTGGGTTGGAAGGGACCTTCAAAATCCTCTCATTCCAACCCTCCTGTAATTGGGAGATTGGAATCAGATGGTGGTGGGAAATATCCTGGGCTGGAAGCTGGAGGTTTAGATGGGATATTGGGAAGGAATTCCTGGCTGGGAGGGAGGAGAAAGGGAAGAATGGGTTTCCCAGAGAAGCTGTGGCTGCCCCTGGATCCCTGGAAGTGTCCAAGGCCAGGTTGGATCCACCTGGGACAGTGGGAGGTGTCCCTGCCCATGGAATGGGGTTGGAATTAGATGAGCCTTCCAACCTAAACCATCCTGGGATTCTCAAGAGGAAAAGCAGCAAATGAGAACCGTGATGTTCAGGTCATGCCATTCCTTGTCCAGATCCAGGAGGGATGTGGCAGGGACACAATGGAGAGGTGCAAACATCGGGATTTGGGATTTGTGCTGCCTGTCCCTTGGGTTGAAGCTGAGGAGCAGCCTGGGGGTCTCAGAGCAAACATGAAATCTGGGCAAACTCGGAGCATTCCAGGAAATCCAGGTGCAAAAGTAAGAGTTGTCCCAACCCAACCTGTTCCACTCCCCTGTGGAGTTTCAACACAGGCTGGAATTAAAATATAACCAGGAAAAACGCAAATCCAAAGGATGGGCAACACATCACTGGATCAAAACTCTCCAGAAACAACCCACAAAGCTGAGCTTAAAGCCCAGACACAAAGGCACTCGGGACTGATCCACAAAATCTTATGGAGGTGCCCATTTTTCCCAACGTGGAGCAGAATTCCTTAGCTTTTGATGGAAGAGGGAGCTGAAGATTCCCAGATCTTTGTGCTCCATAGGGAGATGCTCAGCACTGGGATCTCTGAAAGTCTCCCCCCTTTCTGGAGGGAAGGCACAATCCTGAGTTTTGCAGGGAACAGTCTGGGATCTGGGAATTCCTGCTGGGCTCAAGCACCTCCACAAGGACTTTTAAAGGATTTGAGGCACCTCTGCCATCTCATCCCTCATGGACAAGTGCTTCCCTAGGGTGTGGAAAACAGACTGCATTCCAAATTTTGCCCTGGAAGCCAAAAGTCTGGAATTGTGCTGGAATTCTGCTCCCCAGTCTTTGCTTCCTGAGCTCCCTGCTCACTCCTCCTTCCCATTCCCTGCTATTGTTCCCAGCTGTGGACAAGGGTTGCAGCTCTGCCTGCCCATTGTTGTGAGCCAGACAGGGAATTCTGGGCACATCCCTCTTTTTAAAAACCCTGGGAGTCGGGGAAATCGGGAAGGAAACCAACACAATGGAAGAACCTCTGTGGACAAAAGGTGGTTGAGGCTTCTCACGTCTCCCTGAGCCTCCTCCTCTGGAAAACCTGGCCTGATCCCTCAGTATTCCAACCTAAACCGGGAAGAAGGGTTTTGGGAAGAAGAAGTTTGGGAAGGGTTGGGAATTCTATCACCAGGGAAGAGCTGCCGAGTCAGGAGTTGTTGGGAGAGATTTGGGCTTTGTTGGAGCTCTTTGGCAGGTTCTGAAGCAGAAAGAGGCTTTTTTTGGGCAGTTTTTTGGCTTTTTCTGACATGGAAGGAGAGTGTGGTGGGAGCTGCTGCTTTGACAAAGCACTTGTGGGGATTTGGTGCAATTTGGGATCAATTGGAAAAATGCTGTTGTGCTTTGGGAAGTGGCTGAGCTGCAGGAGTTGGGCTGGGAAGGGCTCTGGGTCCTCCTGGTACCGCAATTTAAGGGCTTTGGGGATTGGATTTAGGGTGTTTTAGAAGGGGGGGGAAATGATTCCTGGTGGCTGAGGTGTTTGGGATCAATTGGAAAAATGCTGTTGTGCTTTGGGAAGTGGCTGAGCTGCAGGAGATGGGCTGAGAAGGACGTGCTACATGGAATTAGGGGTTTTGGGATTGGTTTTAGGATGTTTTTTACAAGGAGGGAAATGGCTCCTGGTGGCTGAGGTGTAGCAGAGGACCTTGCTGTAATTTGGGATCAGCTGGAAAAATGCTGTTGTGCTTTAGGAAGTGGCTGAGCTGCAGGAGATGGGCTGGGAAGGACTCTGGGTCCTCTTGGAAAACAAACTTCAGGCTTTTGGGATTGGTTTGAGGATTTTTTAGAAGGAAAGGAAATGATTCCTGGTGGCTGAGGTGTATGGGATCAACTGGAAAAATGCTGTTGTGCTTTAGGAAGTGGCTGAGCTGCAGGAGATGGACCGAGAATGGCTCTGGGTCCTCCTGGGAAATTGGCC
>WEIV01019330.1:22380-46927 GCA_013390005.1 Calyptomena viridis | reverse complement strand
TTTGGGATCAATTGGAAAAATGCTGTTGTGCTTTGGGAAGTGGCTGAGCTGCAGGAGATGGGCTGGGAAGGGCTCTGGGTTCTCCTGGGAAAGTGAACCCCAGGCTTTTGGGATTGGGGTTTGGGATTTTCTCAGAGAAGAGGGAATGGCCCCTGGTGCTTGAGGTGTAACAGAGGACCCTGCTGTAATTTGGAATCAACTGGAAAAATGCTGTTGTGTTTTAGGAAGTGGCTTTGCTGCAGGAATTGGGCTGGGAAGGGCTCTGGGTCCTCTTGGACAAAAACCCCAGGCTTTTGGGATTGGTTTTAAGGGGCTTTTTAGAAGGAGGAGAAATGATTCCCGGTGGCTGAGGTGTTTGGGATCAACTGGAAAAATGTTCTTGTGCTTTAGGAAGTGGCTGAGCTGCAGGAGTTGGGCTGGGAAGGGCTCTGGGTCCTCCTGGTACCTTGACTTAGAGGTTTTGGGATTGGTTTTAGGATTTTTTTTACAAGGAGGGAAACGATTCCTGGTGGCTGAGGTGTTTGGGATCAACTGGAAAAATGCTGTTGTGCTTTGGGAAGTGGCTGAGCTGCAGGAGTTGGGCTGGGAAGGGCTCTGGGTCCTCCTGGGAAAGTGAACCCCAGGCTTTTGGGATTGGGGTTTGGGATTTTCCGGCTCCCTTTGCCCGAGGTGCAGCACAGGATGTGTGTCCCGTGCAGGCTCTCACACACCCAGCACAGGCTCTGAATGGCAGGAAACATCCCATTTCCCAGAGTTTCCTTCTTGGATCCACAGCAAGTGCAGCACGAGGGGAGGGAGCAGCAGGACGAGGAGCAAAAAAACCAGAATTTCCTTTGGCAAAACGCTGTGGGAACACAGAGTGGGTGAACAGGGACCCAAACCCCACAAATCCCACCTCCCATCCTTTTCCCTTTCAGTTCCCTGCATTCCCAACCTCCCAGTGCCTGAGCTGCCAGGGCAGGGCTGGCAAAATTCTTTGTCCTTTTGCAAAACAAACTTAAAAAAAAAAAAAAAAAGGGCAAATAAAGAGGCAGCAGCTCCAGAAAAGCTCATTTCCCGTGGGTTTCGTAACCTCTGGGCTCTGTGGGTGTCTCATGGCAGGAACAGGCCCAGATCTGTGTTTCAGCAAACGTGGGAGGGAGGGGTGGGAGGGCAGAGAGGCTCCCAGGATTTCAGGACTTGGAAGCTCCCAGGATTTCGGGATTTAGAAGCTCCAGGAGCTGCTGCAGTGGGTTTGACCACTGCTTTGTGCCAGGTATGTTCTCCACACTCTTATTTTTGGGTTTTGTGGCTGCTGGTGGTTGTTTCCTGTTGATCCTTAGGCTCGGTTTAGCTGGCGGTGGGGAGGTTAAGACCAGTTTTAGCAGCAGGAAGGGGCTGCTGAGGGCGATTTGCTCCAAATCCTGAAGCAGAGATTTGGGAGTGGCTTCTACAGGTAGAAATTTGACCAAAGGTGTGGGGTGTAAACTGCATTTTCAGGCTCTGCTTTATCTGAACAACACTCTGGCCTTGGATAAAACCACAATTGTCTTTAAATTCTTTAATTCCCAGCATAGTCCAAGCTTGGTTAAATCCTCCCCTGGTGTCCCAGGAAGGGGATGATGGAGTGGAATGTGCACACACCATCCCTTTCCTCTTCCTGGGGATGTTGGGGCTTGTTCCTGCTGGAAGAGGGATTTTCCGGCCGTGCCAGGGAAGCAGGAATGTGCTGTGCTGGGATTGCACATCTGGCAGAGGAAAGCAATCCATGCCCCTTGAGTTAGAGAAGCTCAGCTGGGTTTCTGCAAGGAGGGAAGTGGTGAAAAACTTCCAGGTGCTCAGGGAAAAGCCAAAGGCCAAATTCTAGGGAAAAAGGAACAAACTTCAGGCTGTTTTTAAAAAAAAAACTACCCAAACAATTCCGTGTTTGGAGGCAGAAGAGGAGGAGCTGCAGGTCACAGGAGGGGCTGGTTTTAAACTTGAGCTTAGTTTAATTTGGACCTGATCCAAAGCTGTGTCTCTGTGGCAACTTCCTACAGCCTGGAAGTTTCCTAGAACTTGCAGTTTGGGAATTTCGTTATTCCCTCTGCAATGCCTTCAATTCCCAATGACTCGGGAATTGAATTGGAATGCAAGGTGGGATTTTTGGAGGATCCAGAAGGGATTATCCTTCAAAACCCTGCCTTCAGTTTAACAATGCTTTTGGAAGGCCAACAATCCCAGCAAGTTTGAGAGGGATGGGATAAATTCAGGGCCAACCAATCCATGGGGAGATGTTTGGGATAGTGTTGGAGATCTTTAATTTGGTTGTTGAGGGAATGGCAGAGGGAAGGAGCTCCGAAAGTGGCCAGGCTGGTGTTTGTTTGCTAAATAACACCTTTTATTTGTACTGCCAGACCAGCTGGACCACAGGCCTGCCCTGCTTGGGAATTGTTTACATTCCTCTTGGATTGGAAAGGGCTCATGGAATACATGCAAAGTGTTTGGGCTCAACAAACAGGAATTTTCTTGTGAAAGAGTTTTGCCAGAGCTTCGGAGCAGCTCTGCAGGTCAGCAAAGGGCCTGGGGGTTGGATTGTGGTGTCTTGGAATGATGATCAGAGGTTGGGAAGCACTGGAGACTCTTTGGAGCTTTGTCCTGCCTTCAGTGCCTTCTAATTTGTCCTCCAAGAGCTCCCGGGGGGTTGGATGCAACATTGGAAGCTTTCTGCTGCTGCCAGACTTTGGGAAAGGCCCTGGGCACTGCAGGAGACAGGTGGAAAAACGAGGCAGTTCTTGGCTTAGGATTGTTGTTGATGGGACTGGATGTGATTCCTGGGGGTGTTCTGGGATTTTTTAAAGAGAGAAAACTCCTGGGAGACGTTATTACAGCTTTCCAGAGCCTAAAGGGGCTCCAGGAGAGCTGGAGAGGGACTTGGGACAAGGGCTGGAGGGACAGGACACAGGGAATGGCTTCCCACTGCCAGAGGGATCTTGGGAAGGAATTCCTGTCTGGGAGGGTGGGGAGGGAGTGGGATGGATTTCCCAGAGAAGCTGTGGCTGCCCCTGGATCCCTGGAAGTGTCCAAGGCCAGGTGGGATCCACCTGGGATAGTGGGAGGTGTCCCTGCCCATGGAATGGGTTTGGAATGAGATGATCCATAAGATCCCTTCCAACCCAAACCTGATTCTGTGGGTGAGTTTAAGGAAGGTTTAAGCAGAGAAAGGCTGGGTTGGAGGCAGGGATTAAACTCATCCAAGCAAATCTTTGGGTCTGTTCCCCATTCCTGTTCCTCTGTACAGAATCCAGCCCTGGCAGCTCTGGGAGATGCTGTGAAGCTCCTGAGCTTTCCATGGATCCCTTGGTAGGGCAGAGCTGGCACATTTTGGAAGTGGCATGTTCCATAAACCCCTGTGGGATGGCAGGAGGATGGATCCCAAGCCTCACTTGGGAATATTTGGTGGAGCCAGACCTGCCCAAAGTGGCTGGTTTGTGCTCTGTGATGGTTTTGTGTTTTAGCACGAGGGAAGTGACTCCTTTGTGGTCCTGCTGGAGTTGTGGAGGTGCTGAGTGGACAGGGGGGACATTCCTGCCCTGCCACCTCTCCCACTGTCCCAAAGGACACTCCTCTCTGGTGTTTGTGCCTCTGGATTGGTTTCCAGGCTGGAATTCAGACCAGGAAACTCAAGGACTGGCTCCAAACTGCTTTGCTGGGGATGGTAACACATCCTAACCCTGGGTGTGCAGTGCTTTGCTTTGGAAGGCTGTGCTGGAATCCCATTTCTTTGGGAAAGCAGAGTAGGAATACTGTGCTCCAGGCCAGTTGGATGGGCTTGGAACAACCTGGGATAGTGGAAGGTGTCCCTGCCTTCCAGGGGGTGGAACTGGATGGGTTTTAAGTCCCTTCCAACCCATCCAATGATTTTGGGAGAAGAGCTCCTGCAAAGCTGCCCCACAGGAATTCCCTCTACTTCCATTTTCCATCTTTCCCACATTCCCATGCCATCCTTGAGCTGTCCCTTCTCACCATCTCCTGCCCTTTGCTGCCCCCACACCACCTGCACTCGCTCCAGGTTTGCTTTGGAGTTTCATCCAGCACCCCCAAGCCATTCCTGGGTGGGAATTGTTCCTCTTCCACACACATAAGCTCCTTGTAAATGATAAGGATAATGGGAACTACAAGGCCACGAGGGATTAAACCACTGAGTAAACATCATTTTGCCTGTGGGCCCTACCATGCCTTGCTGTTTGCAGGAGCTTAATGACATCCTTAATTAGTGTGAGAGTCTCCTTGGGCTTTACTTGTCAACAAGTCAAGGCTCTCATTTAATTCTGTAGTGGAGACAAAGCTCAGGATGCCCAAAATCCATTTATCCCACTCAAACTGGGTTAAACTGAGCTTCCATGGGCCTCTTGGTGGCTGCAAAGGGTCTCTGGGGTGGGTGGTTGCAGAAAGGGCAGATGGATTTGGACATTTTCAAGCCATGGTTGGTTTTAATGGGATTGGGAGTGAACTTCCTAAGGAAGACACAGGAGCTTCCAGTGTGGGTTTGGGGAAGAAAGAAGATAAGCTGGGTGAGATAAGGATTGTGCAAAGCTTCTGCACGGCCTGTTTTGGCAAAAGAAAAGGGAAAAACACTTCCCTCCCCCACGCAGAGCTTCCTGTTTTTTCATATTTTTCTGTTTAAAGACAGAAAAGGCCAAAATTCAGGGACAAAACCAGTGTTTTCCTGAAAAAATCAATTCTGCAGCTTCAGGTCTTTCTGGAGAGAGCAGGGGATGCTTGTGTGACCCTTTGGATGCTCCTGGCCATGGAGTTCTCCTAAATTTGCTGAGATTTTAACCCCTCAATGCTTTGATAACCTTGTCCTGCCTCTCCTTGAGGTCCTTGGGATTTTCAGGAGTGATGGTTAAAATCAGCAATATCCTCCCAAAGCAGGACATGCCCGGAGAAAAGTCCCACTTTTCCACAAAAAGGGGGGAAGGCTGTGAAAATATTTGCCCCACGTGTGATTTTTGCCTCTTCAGGCACTTCCCAAGCTTTGCTTTTTATTACCTTTGAATTGATTTTTCTCCCAGCTGTTTTTCGTGGATGCACAGCGTTCTTTTAGGAATAACTGAGTTTAACTGGATGTGATGAGCTCAAATGTCCTGTNTCAGGGACAAAACCAGTGTTTTCCTGAAAAAATCAATTCTGCAGCTTCAGGTCTTTCTGGAGAGAGCAGGGGATGCTTGTGTGACCCTTTGGATGCTCCTGGCCATGGAGTTCTCCTAAATTTGCTGAGATTTTAACCCCTCAATGCTTTGATAACCTTGTCCTGCCTCTCCTTGAGGTCCTTGGGATTTTCAGGAGTGATGGTTAAAATCAGCAATATCCTCCCAAAGCAGGACATGCCCGGAGAAAAGTCCCACTTTTCCACAAAAAGTGGGGAAGGCTGTGAAAATATTTGCCCCACGTGTGGTTTTTGCCTCTTCAGGCACTTCCCAAGCTTTGCTTTTTGTTACCTTTGAATTGATTTTTCCCCCAGCTGTTTTTCATGGATGCACAGTGTTCTTTTAGGAATAACAGTGAGTTTAATTGGATATGATGAGCTCAAATGTCCTGCTGGACTCCCTGAATTGTCCCCATTGTCTGAGCAGGGTTGTGCTCCAAAGGTGCAGCTTCATCTGTCGGACCTGGACTGGCCAAAATCCTGAGGGTCTTGTGTTCAGATCTCTTAATTTTCACGTGGTTTTAAACTCTTCCTACCCAATTTCAGCGCTGTCCTTCCCAACCTTTTCCTCTCCCAAAGAAAATGTCCAACCAGAGCCTGCCTAGTTCCTCCAGCCCCTGTTAAATCCTAATCCAAGCAACTGCTGCCTCTGTTCTTCCCTTCCTCCTTCAAAGGCTGTGTTGGGAATGAGGGTTTCATTGTGTTTCTGCCCTATTTATTCCCAATTCCCTCCTAATTCTCCCCTGTGTTTGTGCTCAGGACTCCAGTGCTTTGCACACCAATTCATCCCGACCATCTGAGGCTCCAAAGGAGCAGGATCTGAATGGGAAAATTTGCTCCAGCTCCTTATTGGTGCTTAAACAAAGCCTGGAATTGGTTTTCCACATGCCAGGCTGGTCTTTGTGCCAACCTCAGTGCAGGCTCAGCTGGAGAGGGAGGGTTGGAAACACAATTAGGATGCAGGAGGAGGAAAAGCAGCAAAATTTGGGACAGAAAGAGGAGTGTTGTCCACCAGGGTTTGCCCCCATGGCCTGAGGAGCTCCTGAGTTTATGGAGCTACTAATTAAGTGTGGAGATCACACCCTGCTCGTGGGCATGTTTAGGGGATGGTGCATTAAACTACTCTGGGGAACAGATCCAGCTGCAAAAATAACCTGGCAAAGGAGCTCAGGGCCCATGAGCCAAGCTCTGCTCTCCCCCTTAGGGCCAGCCTTAATGCTAATCCATATTTCCTTCCCCAAAAACCCCAGCTTTGGATCAGGTTGGTCAGGATTATACAGATGGCAAGGGGAGGAAAGTGGTAATTAAGTCTGTGTTCAGTGATCCTCAGAGTGAAAAGCAAAATGAGAGGGTGAGTTTAATTACCTCCATGGAAAAGTTAAATTAGTACCTTTTGGAATGTTTTTATGACATTTTAAACTAGAAAATTTTAAACTAGAAAATGTTTGTGGCTGCTCCATCCCTGGAAGTGTCCAAGGCCGGGTTGGAGCAACCTGGGATAGTGGGAGATGGGTTGGGATTAGTGATCTTTAGGCCACTCCAGCTCAAGCCAGTCTGGAATTCTGCAATTCCTGCCTTTGCCAAGAGGATTAATTCACTTGGCACGGGCTGTAGGAAGAAGGAACCTCTTCAGCTGCTCAGCAGAGTGACTTGGATGCTCCTCCAAGGGCAGGGAAAGGAAAACTTGGCCTATTTGAGGATTGTGTGTGACAGAGCCACGGCCTGGTCTCGTTTCTGAGGTGGTTGGTGATGGAAAGATAACAAAATCCCAGGATGGATGAGACTGGAAGGGCTGCCAGTGCTCCTGAGGAGAAGAATTTAAGGAAAAGAGGGGCTACAGTGACCGTGGTCATGGATTGACCCCCTGGTTTAGCAGGAAAATGCTCCCAATATTCCCTAAATCTGGCCCAGTTTGTGAGTGTGTTCCTTGGGAACCTTCACTCCTGCCCAGACACAGGGGGATTCCCAGGAGGAAGATGGAAAATGAATGGTCCTGGGAATTCCTGGGGATTCCCAGGAGGAAGATGGAAAATGAATGGTCCTGGGAATTCCTGGGGATTCCCAGGAGGAAGATGGAAAATGAATGGTCCTGTGGATTCCAGTTGGTTCCTTAATGGCAGGAACTGATCGTTGTTTAACTCCACATGTTTCCATGAGAAACTCTGGGTCACACCTGGAATCTGTGGGGATTTCCACTCAAAATTCCACCTGAACAGCTTTTTTTGCTTGGATTTCTGTCTGTCCCCTCACTTTTCTGGCAATTCCTGACTTTGGCTGTAACAATCTCCTGTATTTTCTTGCCGAAGTGTCGCTCCAAAATTCCTAAATACACCCTGTGGAGGATGGATGTTCCTCCAGGTGTTCCAGGCTGCTCTTGGATGCTCAGAAACCACTTCCATTTAGTCTTTTGACCCTTTTTCTGCCCTCCTTGTCACACTCAGGGGACAGACCAGGGAGGGCTGAGCCACAAAGCTCCAGTGACTCCTCCAGAAGTGCTTTCCCAAGGTCTTTTTTCCTGTTCCTACATGAATATTCTGATTTGTCTCCTCTCTAATTACAGACCTGAGCTGGGTGCTTTCTCCTGCCTTCATTTAAACAGAATAAACACCTGGCTCATGCTCTGGAAAACATTCTCCTGGGGAGATCCCATTCCTTAGGGAAGCCTCCAGGAGGCTGCTTTGAGGAACTCTCCATCCTCAAAGGCTGCAGACCTGCAGATTTTGCACATGAGACCTGATGTTGTCACAATATGTGGTCACCTCCTGCCCCCTGGGTGCTCTTGGATGGTCCCAATTGCTGCTGGACAAGTTTTGTGACAGAATTCCAGCCTTTTTTTGCCTGACTGAGCTGGAATAAGTGTGCAAATAGATTGGATATAAGTCCCTGGAATGGATTTCCCAGAGAAGCTGTGGCTGCCCCATCCCTGGAAGTGTCCAAGGCCAGGTTGGAGCCACCTGGGACAGTGGGAAGTGTCCCATGGCAGGGGTTTGGAATTGGATGATCCTTCAGGTCCCTTCCAACCCAAAGCATTCCATGATCCTGGGAAATCCTGCTCTGACAGGACTGATGGGAGAACCTGGAATGAAGTGGCCCTTTGGATGTGGCAACTTGGGGCTTTCTGTGGTGCCACAAGGGCTGTTTTGAAAGGGCTGCTCATCCATCCAGGAAATAAATCATCCCTGGAGGACGTGCTCAGGCTGGAAATAGCTCCCAAATTTTCTCAGGAAGGACGAGAACATGATTTCTAGACAGAAAAATAAAAAACCAAACCCAAATTAAAATACTCCATTCAATCTCTGTCAGGTTTTGATGGAAAAGGGTATCCAAGTGCTTCTGGTTTTTGGCAGAGTTCCCTCAGGTGCTGAGGGTTTTCCCACCCTTGGGAATGCTGGGGAGTTATCCCAAAGGATAGACCCTCCATGAGCCAGGATGGCAGGGAGCAGGGTGGTTGGAAGGGGAGATTCCTCACCCACACCAGGAATTCCACCTTGGAATACCTTTTTTTCTTGGAGGGAAAGTAACCAAAACCCACTTGGGATGGGCAGGAATGTTCCTGTGGAGTTGAGAATGTGCCCTTCAGCCTTCAGGAGGCTCCTCATCCTCTGCTCTTGGTCCTGTGGAGCATCTCCACCCTTGGATGGAGTAATTCCATTCCCATGGAGCCACTTGTGTGTCCCGAGGATCTGGATGACAGGAATTCCTTGTCCTTTAGCACCTTTTCAGCCCAAAATGATGAGTTGGAAAGGAAGTTCCTAAGCAGAGTTGGGTGATTTTTAGGGAGCTCTGCTTGGTTTGATGGGATTTGGGGGAAGACTTTTGGAGTTTGGCATCTTGCACCATTTTATTTTGGTTTGTTTGGGATAAAACAAATCAATTAATTAAGAATTAATGAAGGACGAGGTGGAGACACTGTCTCATATCAGAGCCACCTGAAAGGATGGAGCTGGAATTGGAATCCTTTCCAGCTGTGGATATTCTATGGCGGGATCACCTTCCCCAAACCCAAAAATAGTCCCCAAAATAGTCAGGCTTAAGAAATATAAATAAATAAATCCACCAGGTTTCTCAGTGAGCCTCATGCACAAATTCCATGCATTTAGAAATGAAATCCTATCCCACATCAGCCTGATTTCATTCCCAGATTAAAGAGATTATTTATCCTTAAAATGTGTAACAAGCTCGAGTGTCCTCTGGGACCTGTGAGAAGCAATTTTATCTTTGTTTTTACAAGATAAGGGATTAAATAATGGCAAAAAAATTCAACTTGTAGCTCTGTCTTGTCCTCCTGGGGTTCTGGGGTGAGACCTGGCTGGTTGTTGGTTTGTTTTCCCTTTTTCCTGGCTCAGTTACCATCACTGAGAAGGGCCAGGAGGAATTTGGATCCCAGTTTTTGACCTGCCTGCATGCCTGGAGCTTTCCTCTGGGATGAATCCCTGGTGTTCCTGCAAAAAATAGCCTGGAAATGCAGAGCTTGATGGATGACTATTTACAAACTAATGAGATTATGTTTTTTTTTTTTTAATGCTTCTCATTTTTCAGACAAATGAAATTTAGGAGGGAGTGGTCACTAAGGAGGAAACAGCCACTTGTGTCTGGATCTGGATGACCATTCCAACTGCCAGGAATTCCATGTTCTTTAGCACCTTTTCAGCCCAAGCTCTGGAATGAGTTGAAAAGGAAATTCCTAAGCAAAAATAGCCTGGTTTTAGGGAGCTCAGATTCTTATTTAGCAAAAAATCCACCAGTGTGTAAAGCTTAAAAATGGGAAGTTCCCACCTAAAACAGTCACCCCACCTGGGTGAACTCTGTACAGTCCATGCTGAGATCCTTGAGGAATTTTGTCCTGTGGAGTAGAAATTGGGATTAGGCTTCTAAATCCAATTTCCTGATGCATCAACATGAGGAGATTCAATCTGACCTGTGGTTTGTAGCAAAAATTAATCAATTCATTGTGTCCAGAGCCAAGTTCTGCTCCCTGTGGGCAGGGACAGGATCCAGGGAATGGCTGGAGCTGTGCCAGGGCAGGGATAGTTTGGATCTTNCATGCTGAGATCCTTGAGGAATTTTGTCCTGTGGAGTAGAAATTGGGATTAGGCTTCTAAATCCAATTTCCTGATGCATCAACATGAGGAGATTCAATCTGACCTGTGGTTTGTAGCAAAAATTAATCAATTCATTGTGTCCAGAGCCAAGTTCTGCTCCCTGTGGGCAGGGACAGGATCCAGGGAATGGCTGGAGCTGTGCCAGGGCAGGGATAGGTTGGATCTTAGGGAAAAGTATCCAGAGGGTGGTTGGGCACTGACCGGGCTCCCCATGGAATGGGCACTTCCCAAGGCTGCCAAAACTCAAGGAATATTTGGATAACAGGGACAGGGTGGGATTTGGGATGTCCTGTGCAGGGCCAGGAGTTGGACTGGATGATCTTTGTGGATCCCTTCCAGCTCAGGATATTCCATGATTCCTGTTTCAAATTCTCCCTGGATCATAAAGACCTGCGTGGGGAAAGGAAATCTTGGCACCAGAATCCCATATCCCGCTTTGCTTCCCAGTGGGAATGGAGCCCTTGAGCTGAGGATAAATGTGGACAGGGCAGCACGTGGTGAGAGGACGGGGGGAATGGTTTTAAACTGAGAGAGAGTGGGTTTAGAGGGAATTTGGGAAGGAATTCCTGGCTGGGAGGGTGGGGAGGGACTGGGATGGATTTCCCAGAGAAGCTGTGGCTGCCCCTGGATCCCTGGAAGTGTCCAAGGTCAGCTGGGACAGAGGAAGGTGTTCCCATGACAGGAGCTGTAACAAGATGATCTTTAAGGTCCCTTCCAACCCTTCCATTCCCTTGAATTCGCTGTTTTGCTTCACAAAGTCCAAAAAACGCCGGAATTTTACATTTTTCTCTCCTTTCCTAATCTCAGCTGATCTGATGATGACCTGGTGATGGTGAGCTGACCAGGATGAGCTGCTGTCAGCTGCCTGTGCCCACATCCTCTGATGCATTTCCTCGGGGAGCTGAGGTTGGGAAGGAGGAAGCTCCTGGGGGGCTTTGCTGCCAACTTCCACTTTGAGCAACTTTCCTTGGGGTGACGCAGCAGTGGTGACACAGAGCCACCCCTGCAGTGTCCTGCTGGCACAGGAGCAGCACCACACCTCTGGCCCTGGGTATTTGGGATGGCTGGCAGGGCCCTGCAGCGCTGGACATCACCTTGTGATCCCAAAATGTGCAGGCTGAGGCACCCGGGCAGGAGAGCGGTGAGAGGAACGGGAAGAGAAACTGCTCCATCCTCTGCCTTGTCCTCCAGGGATTTCCTCCTGGGAGAACAAGGCTGGCACTGAGCAGGATTAACAAAGGAATTTAGGGTCTGTCCTGGCACGTGGAAGGGGTTTGGTGGCCCAGCTGGGATCACCTTCACTTTGGGGACAAGGAAAACGTGGTGGTGTGACAGCAGCTCCCGTCGAGTCCTTTGGCTTCTCTTTCCTCTTCCAACGTTTTTTTGGGACAGCAAGACCTCTGTGTGTGCTGTGCAGAGCAGGAAAGGCTGATTGTTTCTTGGGAAAGACCTCGGAGATGCTGGAAACTCCTCTGGCAAGGGAATTAACGTGTGCCTTGTGTGTTGTGTGCAGGACATGCCCACGGCTGAAGCTACAACATCCCTGCTCCAGGTGGAGGAAACCTTCTCAGCCTGCCTGGCACGGATAGATGGCCTTGTCCTCAAGCCTCTGCTCCAGGCAGGTAGGTCACAGCAGGCTGGTGATCCAGGCTTCTCACCTTGGCTCACTGCCATGCCTGGGCAGGGATTTCCAGTGGGAATTCCAAGGCTGGGGCTGTTCTGGTGGAGTGATGGGTTTGTGGAGGTGTTTGATGTGAGACAGTGACCTCTTAAGGAGGTTCGTGGCCTTTCAGCCAAGCCCAGGGATGTTGTTCCTGTGCTTTTCAGAGGTTAATCCTCAGTTTAACCGGGATCACCCATACACCCACTCCAAGGCTGTTTTTTCCAGCGTGATCCATGAATCCAGGATGTGTCCCACACAAACAGGACCCCAAAACTGTCCCTCCCTGCTCTGGTTCCATGGCCATGCCCATCTCCAAAGGGCAAACTTGTGGGGGCAGGTTTGGAGCTGGAAGGAAACCGGAGCAGCTCCATGAAACAACAAATCCATGGGAATATTCACGAGCCTGTCTGGCCAAAAGTGGTGGGACTGGATTAGGCTCCCTGGGTGCTTCCCTCTCATGCCACTGCCTCCAAGTCTGGCCTCCAAGGAGACTGGGAACAGCCCTCTGGAACAGGAAATCTCCCTCTGAGTTGGGGCTGGGGGTCACAGAGCTCTGAGTGGGTTGGGTTGGAAGGGACCTTAAGGATCATCTCATTCCCATGGGCAGGAACACCTCCCACTGTCCCAGGGTGATCCAGACTGGCCTTGGACACTTCCAGGGATCCAGGGGCAGCCACAGCTTCTCTGGGAAATCCAGCCCAGTCCCTCCCCACTCTCCCAGCCAGGAATTCCTTCCCAAGATCCCTCTGGCAGGGGGAAGCCATTCCCTGTGTCCTGTCCCTCCAGCCCTTGTCCCAAGTCCCTCTCCAGCTCTCCTGGAGCCCCTTTAGGCTCTGCAAGGGGCTCCAAGGTCTTTCCAAAGCCTCCTCTTCCCTCTTCAGGAGCCAGAGCCATAGGCAGCTCCCGGGATGCTCCATTTCTCCCAGTCCCATCCCTGCCCATCTCCAAACCCATCCTGGGAGCAGATGATCCTGTGTTTCAGGATTCCTCAATATCAGTGACTGGAAAGAGATTCTGGGGGCAATTCCATCTCCCCACCCAGGCAACAGCACTTCAAATGCTGGGAGATCAATCCTTTGGGATGAATCCACTGCTCAAACAACCCTCCCCAGTCCCACTGGGTGCTCCAGACTGAACAATCCCAATTTTCCCAGCCTTTCCTTGTAGGAGAGGTGCCCCATCCCTCTGATCTTTGTGGCCTCGTCCTATCAATATGCTTTACCCTGAAAAATGAGGCTCAGCATTAGACACAAGCCAAGTTTTCTACAAGTCAAGGCTTTCTCACAGTGTTTCCCCCATCTTTTCCTCAAAGAGCCAAATGACCAGAAGGGAAAGGAGAACTTTAAGCTCTTCATGCTCCTGAATGATCGATTCCAAGCCCTCTGGAACCTCACGGAAGAAAACTCCCGAATCCTGAAACAAAAACGTGGCAGCTCCGAGTCCTTCTGCATCCAGGACATTTACACCATCTGGAAAGGGGACCTGTTCCTAAGCCTCTACATCCAGTGAGTACAGCAGCACTCTGGGATAATGCAGGGGACCCCATTGACCAGGATTTGTGTCCGGGTGATTTATTGGAGCAAGGCTGGAGCTGTCGGGAGCAGCTCAAATCCCTGCGAGGGATGAGGAGAGAAATGTCACCAGACTCAGCTGATGGGGTGGTTTGGCACCACATTTTCCTGCTGTTGGCCTGGGAAGTGGTGGGAAGTGATGGATGGGGGGTGAACAGCACAGTGCCCGTTGCTGTTTCCAGGGTGAATCACATCTGCTGCACATCTGTCTGCAGCACAAAGGGAACGTTCACAGAGAGCTCTGCAGGAGCTGCTGTCCCACCATGACAAATGGTTTATGGACACCTGAGGGGCCACAAAGTGTTCAATCCCTCATCCATCATGTTGGCCATAAACGTGGCCAAGCCTTTGCCAGCTGGGCTTGTTCCATCTGTGCACGTTGGCACCACGCAGGGGTGGGAGCTGGCCATGGGATCCTGGAATTCTGTCCTTCCAGCTGGTGGATTTTCTGCGTGTGGAGGAGAGGAAAAGCTCCTTTTTATGTTGTTTTCCCCTGAACATCATTTTAGAAAGTGCTGCCCAAGCTTTGCCTTGCTGGGAGCGGGGTTTGGAGCAGCCTGTGTTTCCATTTGGGATTTGCCTCCATGAATTAAAGCTGGTTTGCCCGAGGCATATGAAGGATGAAAACTTGTGCTGAGGTTTTGGATGACACAAAGGAGGAGATAAAGGTCTTATTTCCTTTCATTTTGAAATGAAAACCTGGTTTTAGTGAAAAATAAGAGCTGGTTCCTCCCCACCTCTGCTGAGTCACTCCATGCAGTCCTGATCCTCATTGGAATGGCAGAGGAGGAAGGAAAACTGCTGTGAAACCCTGAAATCAGCAGTAAATGTGTGTCTGAAAGATGTAATAAATGATAATTAGTCTGGACGTTGTACACGACTTAACTGAGAACAGCACTGGAGGAAAACGTGGGATTTGCTGGGAAAACACGGCTGGAACTCAGAGAGCTGTGGGATGAGGAACATCGGCAAGGAACAGCTTGGTGTGGATTTCCCATCAGGGATACAGACCTGAAACTTCATGGAATCATGGAATGGCTTGGCTTGGAGGGGACCTTAAAGCTCATCTCATTCCAAACCCTGCCATGGATCAGCTCCCACTATCCCAGGTGGCTCCAAGTTGTCCTTGGACACTTCCAGGGATGGAGCAGCCACAGCTTCTCTGGGAAATCCATCCCAGTCCCTCCCCACCCTCCCAGCCAGGAATTCCTTCCCAATATCCCATCTAACCCTGCCCTCTTTCAGTTTAAAACCATTACCTTAAGCTCAGCCTTGGCAGATTTGCTTTCCAGGGCACTCGTGTGAGTTTGGTTCTGCCAAATCCCAGGAGAATTTAAACTTCCTCTAATGATACAAGTGCAAAAGGCCACAAGGCAGATAAACCTGGGAGAGGGGACAACAGGAACGAGCCAGGGGGACAAGTGCAGTGGCTCCATCTCCCCTGGCCTCCCTTGGGAAGGTGGATGTGATGTGACATTTCCAAACGAGCTTCTTCCCCTTATCACAGAATCACTGAGGTTGGAAAAGACCTCCAAGAGCATCAAGTCCAACCTTTGACCAAACCCCACCACATAAACCAGACCAAAACCCCTCAGCCTCCCTTGGAGCTGTTAAATTTGTCCCTAAACTCATCACTAATGTCCATCTCTAACTCAGCTTGGGTGTCCTTGTGGTTTTTTTGGATTTCCAACAGGTATTTTGTCACCTTTGCAAACTATGTCGTGGTCCATGGCTTTGAACACGTCACCAAGAGCAAAAGGTCAGTGAAAAGGGGTGAAAAGCCCTTATTGAAGGGGCTGGTGGGACACAGGGATGTTGTTGGGGTTGGGCACAGCACTGATCATGGCACCTCACCATGACCTGTGCCATGGTCCAGCTTCTGCTCTGGATCATGGATGGTCATGGACTGGTCATGGATGCTCTGCCACCTTCTGAAACCACAGCAGCAGCTCTTGAAAGGTTTCACTGAATTCCAGAACGGTTTGGGTGGAGAGGGAACTTAAAGCTTACCCAATCCCACCCCCTGCCCTGGGCAGGGACACCTTCCATAGACCAGTTTGCTCCAAAGTGTCCTTGGACACTTCCAGGGATGGGGCAGCCACAAAATGAGGGGTTTCCTCTACAGGACTCTCTCCATCTCTTTCTAACCACACACAGCTCCTTCTGTAGCCTGTAAATTTGGGATTTGGGGACTTAGGAAAGAAATGAGACCTGAGAAAGGATGCTGTGGGAATCCAGCAGGACATTTCCACTGCTTGTCCCAGAGTCTCAATGAGGCAGCAAAGGAAAACACGGCCATTAGAAATGAGAAGGTTCACAACCATCTCATCATCTCCTGCCCTTTCATGTCTCCATGTGAGGGTGAAGTAGCACAGAAAGTTTGGGAGGCCCAGGAGTGGCAATTTTGCAGAAAAACTAATGAACCTTTGGCTGAATTCCCCACCTTTCAGCGAGGCCTGGAAGCACCACAAGGCAGTGCTGAAACAATTCCTGACAGACTTCACCTCCGAGACCTCCTTGTCCCTGGCCTTGTACACTGTTCTTCACAAACCCCTCCGAGAGCACATCCAGCACTACATCCTGCTCCTCACCAAGCTCAACGAGGCCCTCAAAGAGGTGGGAAGTTTGGTGGGATCTCCACTGGCTTGTTAACACCAGGAGGATTTGTGGATGTGCCAGCGAATCCAAAGCAGGGTGGGAGGAAAATGATTTCCAGTGGACAGCTGGGATGGAAAAACCCTTTGCAAAGGGAGCTGGAGGGTTAATTCTCATTGCCTGAATCACAGGATCATTAAGGTTGGAAAAGACCTCCAAGATTGAGCCCAACCTTTGACCATTCCAACACCACTGTTCCCACTAAACCATATCATGAAGTGCTTGTTTTTTGAGCACTTCCAGGCATGGAATCTCCAGCACTTCCTTGGGAAGCCTATTCCAATGTTTAACCACTAGTTCAGTGGAGAAATATTTCCTTTATCCAGCCTGGACCTCCCTTGGCCCAGAGTTGCTCAAGCCCTGCCTTCTTTTACCAGGGCTCTGAGAAGGAAGTGGTTTCCAGTGTCATCAAGGAATATGTGAAGCTGGAATCTTTCATCAGCCAAGTCCTGGATGAAGCCTGTTTTACCAAGGCCTTGTGGAAATCCTTGGGCTACAAATTCACGGTGAGTTGCGGACGGAGAAAGCGGAGCCTTTTTTGAAGGTCTTCCATTTCTCTGTACCTGTGGGGGAAATTTGATGCAGATCAAGGTTTTAAGGCTTGAATCCAACAGAAAAGAGCTGAGTGGAAGAGCTGGACAAGCCTTTTGGTCACTGGGTGTTTTAAAGTTGAGCTCTGAGTCCAGTTTTGCTGTCCCTGTCACCTTCCACCTCAACTCAGATGGTCTCTGCTTGAGCTGCACGTCCTCTCCCAAATCCTGGTGTCTCCTGGTGCTTTTTATCCCCTGTGGTTCCCTCTGCAGGACATGCTGTGTGTTCCTGAAAGGAGGCTGCTGGAAGACAGCAAAAACCTTCCCATCTCCACGAGCACGAACCGCTCCGAGCGGATCCTGCTCTTCGACGACGTCCTTGTGCTCATCCAGGTGAGTCTGCAGCCCCTGGAAGGGCAGCACAGGGAAGTGACACCCAAATCCACCTTCCTCTGGTGTTGAAAATGCAGCAGAGCCTGGCTGGGGGTGAAACTTTGTGTCAAATCCATCCACGTGTGGGTTGCACTGGAGAATCAAGGGAAAAAAGCTAATTAAGAAGGAATAAAGGAGCTTGAAGGAATAAAGGAGTATCCACGTAAGTTCCCTCAGGAAATGTGCACTATCCCACCACCACAGGCACCTTTGGAGGGATCCAAGCTCATCCTGCAGGTGATTTTGGTCCTTATTTATTTCAAGGAGGCCTGATGGTCAGTGTGATACCGTGGAGGACTGAACAGGATCTTCCATAGTCGACTCTTAGTGGCACAACAGAAGTTGGAGGTGTTTTTTGGGGGCTGTTTTGGGTACTTTTGGGCCTGGCTGTGGGGCAGACAGGGTGTGTCTGCAGCTGGATGGATAATACATGTTCTAAGCTGTTCTGCAGCACGTTAAGCCCAGCTTGGCTTGCTCTGGCAGCTCTTTAAGCTCAGCAGTTTAAGCACCTTAAGCTCAGCTTCATGAGCTCCTCTCTCTGCCTCTCTTTAGTCCTGTGCCAGCCCCTCAGGAATCCAAACATCCCTTGTGAGCTGCTGCATCTTCCACCCTCTTCCAGACAAACCCTTTGTGATAACACAGGGGCCAGGCCTGAGGAAATAGGGTGGGGATTATCTCCTCCAGCTTTCCATGCTGGATCCTGCTGGGAGCAAGTGCCCCCAGGCTCCCTTTATACTCCAGGGAGAGAAAGGTGGGGTGGGTGTGGTTTGGCTGAGCTGCTTTGGATGCCAGGATTGGGATGGGTTGGATCCTGTCCTGGCTCCACTGACGAGGAGGAGAGCACGGGGTAACTCCCACCCAGAGGCAGCTGCATCCCTTGTGATCCCAGTGTTGGGAGATGCCTCTTCCCAAATCAAGGTGCAAATGTACCCAAGTCAATAAGAGAGGTTTGGATTGACAGAAATGTGAGGTGGAGGGAGAGGAAGAACTAGGGAAGTGGGAAGGGGGAGAGAGAGACAGAGAGATCCTGCAGAAGATCATCACCCCCATGGATCCAGTGGTGTCCCCTTGGTCTTTCTTCATCCTGGTCTTCCAGGTGGGATCCCAGGGTTGTCCTTCTGAGGGTACCACCTTTATACATTCCAAGGTTTGGGTTTCCACAGGGTGGTCACAGATATTCCCATAACTTGGGAATGTTAAGTTGCTTCCTTTCCCACAGTGGGAATTTTTGTCCGGGATGTGCCGATGGGATCTCACCTCCGCCAGGCCTGGAATTAGCACTTTCCTGCCCCAAATTCCTCCCTTCTGTGCTTATCTCAGCTCCTGCTGTGGTGACTGATCTCATGGCAAGTGTTTGAGAGACAAAGGTGCTCTTTGAGCCACTGCTGGGGCTGGTTTTGAGGCTTGGGGGGTGTGATTGGACTGGGATTGAACTGGTTTAATTGGGATGCTAGAAGGAGTCTGCTGGTAAAGGTTGGGAATCTGAATATCCCTCCTTTTCCTGCTCTCCCAAATCTGTTGGATCTGTTGTGAGCTCCATGGTGCTGTTACCTGGCCTTGGGCAGCTGGACCTTAGACTGAGAAAAGAGATGTAAAATTAGTCTTTACATGCTATTTCAACTCTTTTAATTTGTTCTCTTTGGGGTGCTTTGCTCAAAATAACAACTCATAATAATGACTTCAATATTGGGCTCGTGGGGCATTTGTGGTTGTGCCACCTGGAGTCCAAATCATGGATAGATCATGGAATGGTTTGGCTTGGGAAGGACCTTAAGGATCATCCAGTGCCATGGGCAGGGACACTTCCCACTATCCCAAGTGGATCCAACCTGGCCTTGGACACTTCCAGGAATGGGGCAGCCAATTCTCTGGGAATATTGGGTGCCAGGGATGATTTTGGAGTGTTGCCTTGTGATCTCTTGTAGAGAGAAGTGCCACCTAAGAGGGTCTGTTAGTGCTGGTTGTAGCCATGGCATTATGGAACACCACATGTAAGAGTTAAACTAAGAACTTTCTTCCTTCTCCTGAATTTTTTCAGCCTCCAAGGTTTTCCCCACGGTGGGATAGATGTGTGGAGCACAAAGGGAATTCACAGTGCTGCCAGTCCTGCTCTGCTGTCCAGTGGATTGACAGAGCAGGGGTGTTTCCATCAAGAACAGGAACATCTTCTCCCTCTTTTCTCAGGGAAACAGCTTTCAGAGTTTTGACCTGAAGCTCGTGTGGGTGGATGAAAACTGTGGAGAAAAATCGGTTCCAGGACAGTAAGTGAGAAATTTCCACTTGGAGGTTGATAAAAAATAATAAAAAATGTTCAAGTTGAAAATCCTTGAGATTGGAAAAGCCCCCCAAGGTCCCAGAGTCCAAGCTGTGCCCCATCCCCACCTTGGCCCTCAGTGCCACGTCCAGCATTCCTTGGACACTGCAGGGATGGGCACTGCAACCCTCCCTGGGCAGCCCCTGCCAAGGCCTGACCCCCCTTTCCAGGGAGAAATTCCTGCTGATTCCAACCTGAGGCTCCCCTGGCCCAGCCTGAGGCCGTTCCCTCTCCTCCTGTCACTATTTCCCAATTAATAATATGATTTAGGCTCCAGACCTGGAGACCAAAGAAGAGCTGACCAGTTGAGAATGTCTTCAGAAGGAACAACCAAGTGTAAAAGCACCATCTGAAGGGGAAAGGGAAGAGCAGGAGCTGCAGTTGGCCTCAGAAATGTGTTTTTCACAGTCTCTCCCACCTCTCTTACCTCCCAGGTACGGGCTGCGCATCACGACCCCGGAGGAAACGTTCTTCCTCTCTGCCAAGGACCCACAGATGAAGGTCAGGCTTTGTGATTTTTGCCATCTCTTTATTATTTAAAGCAGAATAATCAGCAAAGTGGGGGTTGGTTTAGGGGTTTTTTTTGGCCCCTTGGCCAAAAAGCCAGTCCTGTATTAGATGTTCACAGAATCCCTGGATATGCCGACTTTAAAGGGACCCACAAGGATTTTGGAGTCCAACTCCTGGCCCATCCCCGAGAGTCCCCCCCTGTCCCTGAGAGGATTATCCCAATCTTTTTGGAGCTCTGGCAGCCTTGGGGCTGTGCCCACTGCCCTGCTGATGGCAGAGGGAAAACACCCAGGCGCTGGAATTGCTGCCCTGGGCACACAGAGCAATCCCACCAACACATCCCTGTGCCAAGGCCAACTGGAGATCCAGGCCATGGAACTGCTCCAGTATCCAACCACCCCCCCCAGGAAGCTGCAGATGGGGATTCCCTGGGATTTGGCGGGACCCCCCGGCTCCTTGCCCTGTTCCTGGCAGCGGGAACGCTGGCACCCCTGGCTGCCAGTGCTTGCCCTGTGCCCGCAGGCCGTGTGGCAGTGGAAGCTGAACCAGGCCGTGCGCCAGGCCCTCCATGGGAAGCGGGATTTCCCGCTCTGGGGCAGGACTGGGGAGGGCAGCGAGGCCCCGACCTGCCGCTTCTTCACCTACGTCTTCAGGCTGGAGGGCAAGTTCAAGGGAGCCACCTACGAGGGCGAGTGGCACCGGGGGAAGCCCCATGGCAAGTAAGGAACCTTTTCCTGCCCCTTTTCCTAAGGAAAAACCATGCAGGGAGCGTGTCTGGAGCACCGTCTGGGTTCGGGGGGGGGAGGATCATGGAATGGTTTGGGTCGGAAGGGTTTGGGATTTTAAAGATCATCTCATCCCACTCCTTGCAAACCTCCCACTAGACCAGGTTTATCCAGCCTGGCTTTGAGCAGTGCCAGGGTTGGGGCATCCAACCCAACCTGTTTCAGTGTTTCACCACCCTTGGAGTAAAAATTTCTTCCTCGTGTCCAAATAATCTGGAAATAATGAAGGTCGGAAAAGACCCCCAGGATCATCAAGTCCAACCTTCACCCAAACACCACCATGTCCACTGAACAGTGCCATGAAATGCCACATCCACTCATTTTTGGAACACTTGCAGGGGTGGTGGTGATATCATAAGATTATTAGAGATGCCACAGGGTGAACATGAGTCGATTCATTCTGTGTGAGGGCCTGGAACACCAACCCTGGGCTGATGATTTTCTGTCCCAGAGAGAAATCTGGTCTTAAGGGTGGACTTAGCAAAGCCTGAGTCCTAAAACATGATGGGTTGTACTGGGGGTGTCTCACTGGTGATACTGGTTTGGCATTGAATCAGCCCCTGCTGGTGTGGTGATGGTCACACTGGAGATGCTGCAGTGGCTGATGCCTCTAGACTTGACTTAGACTTGACCTAATGGCAAGATCTCAGCCTGAGGCATAAAAATCTTACCATCATGATAAAAAAAAAAAACAACCAAAACAACACCAAAAATCACCCCCAAAATAAACAAAAACCTACCAAAACCCAACCAAATAAAAACCCAATGAGAAGCCTTTGCTTGTAAGAGAAAAGTTTGACCCTGTGCTATCAAAATGTATTTTAACATCCAACTTTTTATCAAATTAATTAAAAAACTTCAATGCATTTAAGCTTCTTTAGTATTTAATGAGAACAAAAAACATGTTAATTACATCCAAGTTTAAACCAGCTCAGCCAAGAGGGAATGGTCTGTAAATCAAGGGTTAAATGTTCCCAACCAAAATCCCTTTGATATAGGATAGAGCAAAGTCCCTGTCACTTTGGGAAGAAACATGGAATACGACCAACCTCAGACACCAAAAGAGGCTGATTTGGATGTTTTGTGCTCCCTGACTTTTATACTGTTTGAAGCAAAAAGGATGTGGAGCCTTGGTTTGAAAGAGCCTTAAAATAATGAGAATATCCAGAATGATAAATTATTTGGGTCAGAAGAGATCTTAAAGATCATCAATTTCCAACAAGCTTAATCCTGAATTTTCTATGGAAAAGATTGGGCCGTGCCTTAGGACAGCATTAAATAGGTTTTTGGAGTAGAGTTAAACCTGAGGCTACACCTTCACATCCTCCCCACCTTCCCCAGCACCTGAATTCCTAGAGAGACCTCAAACCCTCCTCTCCTTGCTTTTTGTGTCCTCCTCCCTCGGGATTGGAGTTTGGAGATCCATAAACACCTCAAGTGACTTGACTGAGGCATCCCACGAAATTTGGGGCAGAACTAAGTGACCTCAGAGTTTTAAAAGCTGAGCTTTGAGTTGGTTAATTACCTGACCTTCCTTCCCATTCCTGAAATGTCTCTGCTCTGGGAATTGCTGCCAATGGAAGGTTGCAGAGCAAACCTGGCCCTGGTGGCTGGTGCAGCTCCGAGGGGGAGGCTGGCACAGCACGTGAGCAGAGCTGGAGGAGTGGGAATTAGGGCTTTCAGCAGCAACATCTGGCTTTTCCACTGTCCTGTCCCAGTATTCCACATGACCTGGGCTGGGGGAAGGAGATACTTCCATTCAGAAGTTGCTTAAGCCATTCCCATGGCTGGAGCAGACATGGAATCATGGAATAGCTTGAGTTGGAAGGGACCCATGGGGATCATCCAGCCCAACTCCTGGCTCATCCAGGGATCATCCATCCCAAATCCCACCCTGTCCCTGAGAGGATAATCCAAACACTCTTGGAGCTCTGGCAGCCTCGAGAAGTGCCCATTCCATGGGGAGCCTGGGCAGTGCCCAACCACCCTCTGGAGGAGGAACCTTTTCCTGATATCCAACCTATCCCTGCCCTGGCACAGCTCCAGCTGTTTTCTCCTCCTCTTTGGCTTGCTCTCCTTTTTTACCATTCATACCAACAAAGCAGAAGGAGATGGGGGTTAAATCCACTTAATCTGACAATTCTCTGCAAAAACCTGCAAAGAGCCCCAATCCTGGAGGTGTTTAAAACAACCACCTCAGTCAAAGCCAAACGTGTCGTGGTTTGGGTGTTGCACCATCTCCTGTGAGAGTGGGTTTAGGGTAGATGTTAGGAAGGAATTCCTGGCTGGGAGGGTGGAGAGGGACAGGAATGGCTTTCCCAGAGAAACTGTGGCTGCTCCATCCCTGGAAGTGTCCAAGGCCAGGTTGGAGCCACCTGGGATAAAGGAAGGTGTGCTGCCCATGGCAGGGGTGGAATGAGATGATCGTGAAGGTCCCTTCCAATCAATTTGGGATTCTGTTGTGGCTGGTTTGGGAATGTGTAGGGATCTGTCTGTGGCTGGGGTGATGAAAGAATTAAAGCAGGGAGTGGGTGGGGTGGCCTGGGAGACCAGGAGGGAGGAAGTGAATCGGGAGCCGGGCATGGCTGGGCAGGGGTTGGATCATCCCCTGGACCCTTCCTGGCATTGTCACCTCCTGTAATCCCTGCTGCAACTCCCACACAAAACCAGATGGAAAGATAGGATCCCTTTGGGCCAGTCTCCTGTGTCCTTTGTTTTCATGGTGCCTGGCACAACGAGGTTCTGGGCTGGGGTGTAACTGTGGTGTCTGCAGGGATGTGCCAGGCTGGAACTTCAGCTTAATCACACGCTGCAATTAATCAAGGCTCATGTGCAAGGTCCTACATGGGTGACCCAGCACCTCTACAAAATGCTTTGGGATTCTTCCCGCTCATTCCAGAGCATGAAAACATTGTGGTATTAAATCCTCACAGTCCCAGAGGCACCTGGAGAACTTTTGTGTCTCTGTCCTCTGAGGAAACTTTTGATGTTGCCCATGGAATTCCAGAAGGGTTTGGGTTGGAAGGGACCTCAGAGATCATCCAGTTCCATGGGCAGGGACACCCAGGTTGCTCCAAGCCCCATCCAACCTGGCCTAAACATTTAGGCTGTGCCTTGCCACCTTCTGGAATTCAGCTGGGAATGCTGGGAATGATGTCCCTTGTGAGATGATCCTTTGAATTCCAGGGGGACACTCAAGTGGCGCGATGGACGGAACCACGTCGGGGATTTCCAAGAGGGCCTGGAGCACGGGTGAGCCTGGGAAAACAGGGATGTTGCTTGGAAAACAAGGATGTTTCTTGCTTCCAAAAGAAGCTGGAAGTTGGTTCTTTGCAGAGGACCAAATGGTTTAAGCCTGAGCACATTGTAACCTGGAGAGGGTGGATTGGCAGTGACTGCAACAAAAGAACCCTGGACAGATGATAGTTCAGAAATGAACTGAGCCCTGATCTCTAAATCCATGGGAATTTCTTGGAAAAGTTATTTTTAGGTATCTTTAAAAACCTCTGTTGAATAAGGAGTTTTCACAGTAAGGAAAAAGCCATAGAATGACATTCAAGTGTTATTTATGTAGAGATTTTTGGAAGTAAGACTTTTTTAGATTTCTAATTTTTACAGGAGTTCCAGAATAGGTTTATATATATTTTTTATATTTTTGTATTTTTGATATTTTATCTATCTATATAAAAAATTATACTTTATATATATTAATATTTATCGATATATAATAATTGTTTCTATTTTTATAACATATTGTATAATATAGACTATTTTTAATATAACATTGTCTATATTAATAATCATTATAATAGAGT
>WEIV01019330.1:0-22190 GCA_013390005.1 Calyptomena viridis | reverse complement strand
ATATATAATAACCATATATTTATATAGTATAGAATTATAGAATTATATATTGTAATTTTATATTTTAATATTTGTATTGTAGTTTTAATAGATTTTTAAGGGGAAAAAAACCAAGTTCAGATACTTTGTGTCAGGAGTAACAAAACATTTAACTCAGCCCCAAAAGTGGGAAAGGGGCAGAGAAGGGGTGAAAAGCAACACTAAAACCAACTGTGAGTGCAGCTCCCAAGGAGATGAACTTTTCCTTGGATAAAATCCCGTTTTCCTTGGATCAAATCCAGTGACCCCTGGAAGTAATGTCAGAGGTAGAGTTGACTCTGGTCACATAAATCCAGTGTGGGAATCTGGAAGGTGGTTGGTTTCAAAGTCCCTCCACTAGAGCGGGGTCCCCTTTTCCATGCTGAGCAATTCCATGTGCTCTGGGCAGGTTTGGGATCTGCCTCGTCCCGCGCCGCTCCGAGGACCGGTACGACTGTTACAAGTGCCACTGGTACGAGGGCAGCATGAGAGGCTACGGAATCTGTGAGTAAGTAAATCCATGGGGGGATTCTGGGGGAAAAGGGGTGTTGGAAGGGGGAGATGTTCCCATCCCACCTGTCCCTCAAAGTTCCTGGGAATTCGGATGGAGCCTGGTCTGTATTGAGATGTAAAATCCCAGAAGGGGCTTATGGAATTCCAGGATGGGTTGGGTTGGAAGGGACCTTTAAGATCATCTCATTCCACCCCCTGCCATGGGCAGGGACACCTTCCACTATCCCAGGGGGATCCAACCCTTCCAGGGATGGAGCAGCCACAGCTTCTCTGGGAAAGCCATTCCTGTCCCTCTTCACCCTCCCAGCCAGGAATTCCTTTCCAATATCCCACCTACAACTCTCCTCTTTCAGCTCAAAGCCATTCCCTGTGTCCTGTCCCTCCAGCCCTTGTCCCAAGTCCCTCTCCAGCTCTCCTGGAGCCCCTTTAGGCTCTGCAAGGGGCTCCAAGGTGTCCCTGGATCCTTCCCTTCTCCAAGAGCACCCCCACCTTTGCTGAGGTCACTTGTACCCAAGGAATTGTCCAACTGTTGATGCTCATCCATGTCCTACTGGAGAGCACAGAGCCCAAATTTCCAGCTGAGGCCAACCCACCTTCCTCCAACTCTGCTCCTTATTTATGACTCAAACTCAAAGTTACTCTTCTCAGAGGGAGCAGTTTGGCCACCAGAGAAAGGTGAAGGCAGTTCCTGCTTCCCATTGATCTGATATTCCACTCTGGATTAACCAGTGGTTAATCCAGCTGGTGAGAGGTCAAGGACTTCAAGTCAACGTGTTATCCTTGGATACCTTTGGAAGCTGTGGAGTGACTGGTTGGGTGATGCACATTCCTGAGAGGGAATGACTCCCAGCTCCAGAGCTATCAGTTAAAATTTGGAATCTTTTGTGACAGATAAACCCGATCTACTCACCTGCCTGGCTTCCTGCTCCAGGAATAGCTGTCAAATAGTGACACTTTTCCATTCCCTGTCCCTCCAGGTATGGGAATGACATGGTCTACAAAGGGTACTTCAAAGACAACGTGCGTCAGGGCTTTGGGATCCTGGAGAACTTCTCAGCTGAGCATCCTTTTAAATACACGGGACAGTGGGAAAACGACAGGAAAAATGGATATGGAGTGTGGGAAGACAAAGACAGGTAAAGGTGGGGTGGGGCAGGGGTGGCTTTAGGTGGGTGACACCTTTGTCCTTCTGTCAGTGGGGTAAAGCCTCTTGTTTAGATGGGAGATGTGGGAATCAAGGATTCGGGGATCAAGAATTTGGGGATGAAGGAGGGATGTGTTCAACTCTTTCCATGAGGCTTGAACTCCTGGGAAAGCATTATATGGACTTTGTGTGGCAGTTGTGCTGCACAGAGTTGTCAGGGACAACTGCCCTCAGAAACTGACACATCAAATTCATTAAGATCAAAAAAAACAGGGAAAAACCCCATAATTTTGTTTTCTGTTGCATTCCAGAGGGGAGAGATACATTGGGACATGGCTGGATGATCACAAACATGGACAAGGCATCGTAGTAACCCAGTCAGGTGTCTGCTACCAGAGGACATTCCATGCTGGTAAAATGGTGGTGGGTACACGTTTTCCATGGATTCTGTGTTTGGTGGGATGTGGAATTCACTATAAAGGGAAAGATTGATATTTCACTTCATAATTGATCTATGAGGGCAATTAGAGAGCGAGAAGGTGGGATCTCAGGGAAAGGTTCTTCCCTCAGAGGGTGGTCGGGCACTGAACAGGCTCCCTATGGAATGGTCGCTTCCCAAGGCTGCCAGAGCTCCAGGAACAGGCAAAGCAGAAGGAATTGGCGTGGCTCAAACTGGCTCAGAAATCAAAGCTTTGCTTCTCCTGCAAAACACTTCCTTAAACAAACAAACAATCCCTTCCCCACTCACCGAATGTTCCGCATGGAAACTTGGTCGGAAGCGCTTCCCATAAAACCCTCCATCCGCAGGGAACCAAAACAAAGCTGCCTTTGGGTTTGCCAGCTGCCAAAGGCTCCTTGAACTTCCCAAGGCTTCCAGGTGGGCAGCAGTCACAACCAAGAAACTTCCCTTGGAAACCTTTTATTTTTGCCAGAAAAGGGCGTTTTCCATCCAGGAAACCATTCCAGTGGAAAATGTGTTACAGTTCTAAGAGTGACCACATTTTCTGGCTGGTTTGGCTACTTAAAAACCTCTGGGCCTAAACCATGGGCTAAACTCCAAGGAGAAGATTTAGCTCATCCCTGTTGATATAAATTATCCCATGCCTTTTCTGCTTCGTGGTGCTCTTTCCCTACAAGTTGTGCTACTGAAAGCAGCCCTGGGATTTGGGAGGTAGTGGGATAAGTAATTTAAGGAATCTACAATCACCTAAAAGGTCACAGGATTGGGAGCAACACGAGGTTGACCCTTGGGACAATTCCTGGTGACCATTCTTAGCACAGGATCCTGCTTTTTCCCCCCATTTTTTAGGACAACTAATCAATAGTTCTGTTGTTCCAAACTCCTGACTCCCCAGGACTTTTCCCGGGATGTCCCTGGAGCATCTCCTTGCTTTTCTCTTCTCTTTGCAACGTGGACTTTTAAAAAAGGTTCTTGGAATCTGCAGCCCAGAATAGTCCAAGTTTCTGCATGAACTTGAGCAGGTGGGAAGTTCATGTCATGAATTCACTCCTTGTGCTTCCAACTCAAGGGTTCTGGGATTCTGCTCTTGGAAGATGACTCTGTCTACGAAGGGAACTTCACGGAAGATCTGACGTTTGTTGGGAAGGTGAGAACTTCCTCCATCCCAGCCTTCCCACAAAGCTGCTTCATTTCCACATGGATTCATCTGCAAAGTTCACACCTCCCTGCTCCAGTTCCCCCAAGGTCCTAGAAAATAACATTTTCCTGGTTTTGGGATTCTTTTTGTCCTTCATCAGTCCCATTCATAGAAGGAAGGCTGAAGCTGAGAGGCTTTGGGGGGCTTTGTGAATTGTTTGGGGTTTTAATGTTTGAGGGGGCCCTTATTGTTCATAAGCATTTTAATATTTGATTTCCATTCAGAGTCTTGAGGTTTTTTGGGTTTCTTTGGTTCGGTTTTATTTGTCTGGTTGGTTTTTTAGTTGGTTTGTTTCTTGGTTTGGGGTTTTTTTATGGGACATTTCCAGCTGTTCTTCACAGCTGCAGTTGGGATCCTTTTGTGTTCCTCAAGCCATTTTTTTTTAGCCTTTGCAGTGGCTGGGAACACAGAAAATGCTGTAAAACCCAAGAGCTGCAGTAGCAGCACTCTGGTAACGTGACAGAGGTGGTGACACAGCTGAATTTTGCAATCTGGATGCTGCACCAACACGTTCAACACTTTGGGGTTGATCTTGGACAGAAATATCTCCTCCAAGTGGTGATAAAATTGCCTGTTGAAGGAAAACTAGTCCTCCAGCTCCTTCCAGAAGAATGGGATGAGCCTGGCAGGAAATGGGTGGTTGTATCACACTGGGAGGGGTCAAACCAGACCCTCGGTAATGGATGCAAATGAGCCTTGTCTTTTACTGCCTTGTCAGGGGAGGAAGGGCTTGTCATCATCTTCTTCATCCACAAGACTCAGGGCAGATGTTGCAGATTGATTGTAGTGCTGAGATCCTCCCAAATGAACCTTTAGTGGTTAGTCCAGAGAAATCTGTTCTTTATCTAAAGCTGGGATGTGCTTCCTGCCATGAGGCTCCTGTTCCAAGCCAGACTAGTTAGGATGTTGTTTGGCTTTGGATTTAATTAAATCCTCAATGTTTGAGTCAAGCCACTGCACGTCTTCTGTATTTGCCTTCAGAGGACTGAAGGTTTGTCTTGGTAGCAGCAAAGTTTGCAAGTGTTTGTGGTGAATATCATATGATTTCCCACCCCTGAGAGGCCAAACTTACTCGTGGTTTTAACAAGCAGAGAAAAAAAACAGGGGAGAAATTGAAGCTTCATCTGTTCACTCGAGTTTAGAAAGAACCGTTGTCAAGTTTAAGCCAGAGAATTTAATAACTCAAAGGAGATCTTGCTTGAATCTGGGATTATGGGATGTGTTGACTCCAGTTGCTGCCCCTTTAATGACATTATTCCTTTGGATTTTGGGAATATCCACCTCCGCGGTGGAAGTTGTTCTCAGTTGTTTCTAGAGTTGGCAGAGCTGGAAAGAGAATTTGAGGTCTTGGTCCAGCTTGTTTCCTGTCTCTAATGAGAGCTTGGCAGAATAACCCTGGATTTCTCCCTCACAGGGAAAGTTGTCCTTTGCCAACGGCTTCATCCTGGAGGGAACGTTCACTACCAAGTCAGGCCAAGGCCTTCAGACCCACGGCATCCTCAACACATCCAACGAGCAGCTGGAGGGGAGGAGAACCAAAACGTGAGCAAACACGGGATTTCTGGGATCAGGGCTTGGGTCTGGACTCCAGGAGGGGCACTGGATCCATCCCTGCAGGGCTCGAGGCAGCCCTTGGTGAGAGTTGATCTAAAGGCTGATTTGTGGGCGAGGGGAGGAGGAAAAGAGGGGAGCTCAGGTTGTCATGGTGTGAATTCCACGTGGGAAACTGAATCCCTGTGCCCTGCTGAGAATGGGAAATACAGGATGGAGGATACAGGGGATGCCTTGAAGGAATCCCAAATTGTCCTTCAGGAGCTTCATGGTCCCATTTCTGTGGGAAACGAGGTGCAGGTGAGACCCCAATTCCCACAAAAACCTTGGATAAGGGATGGACACTCAGGAAGTCCCTTTCTATCCCGGCCACCACAGAGCTGGAAGATCCCACAAAAGCTCAGCAAAAAACCACCTTAAACCAAAAAATCCCCATTTTTTGGTTGAAATCCTGCGGGCTGGAACGAGGGCTGTCCTTTCCCTGAGGTATCCCATGGGAACAGGGCTGGGAAAGCAGGAGCTGCCACTTACTTTGCTCGGGACACGACGTACATGGGGAGGGGCAGGAGATCATCCATGGGGAGCTTGTGCTCCTTGTCCAGCAGCCGGGACACCGTGTGTTCAATCTCCTCGTGGGTCTCCTGCAGGATCTCCAGCTTTTCCCTCTGTGTTCCAGAAGCAGCTCCTGTGCCTGTGTTTTCCAGGCAGCAGCAGCTCCTGGTGGTGGTTGCTCAGTTCTTTTTCCTGTCAGCTTTTCCTGCAGGATTTTTTTGGGTGGGATAAAGAGTCTGCAAAAGTCAGAAAGCCCCTGATAATTCGCCAGTGAAGATCCACTTATTTGTGTTCCNTTTCCTGTCAGCTTTTCCTGCAGGATTTTTTGGGTGGGATAAAGAGTCTGCAAAAGTCAGAAAGCCCCTGATAATTCACCAGTGAAGATCCACATTATTTGTGTTCCCTGCACCAGGGATTTTTCTTCACACAAAGCACTTTGTTGTTGGGATGAGAGATGGAGTTGCTCTGATTGAATTCCCAGTTGGGCACTGCCAGCTTCTTCCATCAAGGAATCACCATGGAATGGGTTGGAAGGGAACTTAGAGATCATCTCATTCCACCCCTGCCATGGGCAGGGACACCTCCCACTGTCCCAGGTGGATCCAGCCTGGCCTTGGACACTTCCAGGGATCCAGGGGCAGCCACAGCTTCTCTGGGAAATCCATCCCAGTCCCTCCCCACCCTCCCAGCCACGAATTCCTTCCCAAGATCCCTCTGGCAGTGGGAAGCCATGCCCTGTGTGCTGTCCCTCCATCCCTTGTCCCAAGTCCCTCTTCAGCTCTCCTGGAGCCCCTTTAGGCTCTGCAAGGGGCTCCAAGGTGTCCCTGGATCCTTCCCTTCTCCAGGTGACATTCCCAGCTCTCCCAGCCTAGCTCCAGAGCACAGGGGCTCCAGCCCTCTGTTAACACCAACTCCTGGAGAACCTCCTGTATTTGAAGGTGAATTGTGCAGTAATTAAAGAGAGACACACAAAATCCTAATTCCATGTTACCTTTTGCAGTCAGCTGGGCCTCAGGGAGTTCCCAGTGGAGAAGAGGTGGAAGGGAATCTATGACCAGTTCCTGGAATTCATCCATTCTGGCTGCAAGGAGGAAATGGAGGAATCCTTCACAGGCTTCCACATACAAACGAGCAAGGAGCTGAGGAAATCCCAGGAATACCTCTTCTGCCAAAGGTAGGAGATTCCATGGCCATGAACCTTTTCCAACAGGGTCTTCCATGTTTTAAAGTTATGAACTGGAGCTTTTTCCAGCATTTCCTGCTCAGGAGGCAGGAGGATGAATTTTACCCCTCAAATAAGGCTGTGGAGATTGATTTATAGAAGTGAAAAATTAATTTATTTGAATTGTCTTATCCCCCCAATACCCACCTGGATTTCTCCCAGGGCTTTGCTGTGTGCTTTTCCTTCCTCATCTCTCCTGTTTTCAGGGGGACTGAGGACATATCCTGGAAGATTGAGGACATCCTGGAGGAGCTTGTCCAGCACCAGGAGCTGGAGTCACTCCAGAGTTATTTAGAGAAGGTAAAGACTCTAAAAATCCAGGTTTTTCCACCACACATGGACACAGGTCCAGGCAAATTACTGTTGGCTTCTGATAGCAAAGAAAACAGTGCCAGTGACTTCAGGAGCTTCTCCAAATTGTGTGTGAAGAAGAAGGTTGTCCCTCCTGCTTTTTGGACACTCATTTTGTGGAGAGCTCCAGAGGCCAGGAAATGCTGGAAAAGCTTCCCTGCTGGTTCTCAGCCTGTGTCAGCTGCTGGAAAGGATTGATGAATTTCCATTTCCTTTCAGAGGCTGTTTTTCCCTCACCCAGCCTTTCCCTGGAGCAGCCTTTGTTCTCCCTCTTGATATCCCAGCAAATCCCATGGGATCAGCAGCTTCTCCCTGCTCAGGGGAGGAGAACGGGTTTGTGGCAGCAAAGCTGCACCAGAATTAGAGTTGATTATCTCTAGGCTTGTTCTCCTTTGCTGACAAGAGAGGGTTGGGTGGCCTTTCATTGTTCTCCTCTGCTAAGGGCAAGGGCTGACTCGGGAAATTGAATTTTCCTCTCTCACTCAGGCACTGAAATCCTCCCTGCACCCTCTGGGAAAGCTGCTCAGGGCCTTGACAGTGGCTTTCCAGGCAACATATTCTGGGATTGGGGCCAACAGACACCTGCTGACTATGGCACAGGAGGAAGTCAAGTACTATGCGAGGAAAATTTGGGAATTCTACCAGTGAGTCCAACTTGTTGGGTCCTTGCACTGGGTGTGAGCATGGGGAGCTTGGGCAGCAGGAAAATGGGATTGTGTTGGATTGTGTTGATTTAATCACAGCATATTTGTTGGGAGAATTGCTTCAGATTGGTGTTAAGGAATTAATTGTAATTACTGAGGTCATATGGACCTAAAACCCCTTTATTATCCCCATTATATGACCCAGGGGTTTTAATGGGACTGAATGTCACTGAGATGTGGCACATCAATGAGCTGTTGCCCATAATTAAAGTTCATTTAAATAAGAATAATCTGAGCAAGAAACCTCTGAGAAGGAGGACAGAAAGTGTATCCAGACACAGCAGTGGGGTGTGATATCCCTGGTGGAATGGGAAACACCATCCCACACTGGTTTGGGTGGGAAGGAACTTAAGGATCACCCAGTGCCACCCCTGCCATGGGCAGGGACACCTCCCACTGTCCCAGGGGGATCCAACCTGGCCTTGGACACTTCCAGGGATCCAGGGGCAGCCACAGCTTCTCTGGGAAATCCATCCCACTCCCTCCCCATCCTCCAGCCAGGAATTCCTTCCCAACATCCCTCTGGCAGTGGGAAGCCATTCCCTGTGTCCTGTCCCTCCAGCCCTTGTCCCAAGTCCCTCTCCAGTTCCTGGAGCCCCTTTAGGCTCTGCAAGGGGCTCCAAGGTGTCCCTGGATCCTTCCCTTCTCCAGGTGACATTCCCAGCTCTCCCAGCCTGGCTCCAGAGCACAGGGGCTCCAGCCCTGCAGCATCTCCGGGGCTCCTCTGGACTCTCTCCAGCAGCTCCAGGTGCTCCTGCTGTTGTTCCCAGGGCTGGAGCAGCTCTGCAGGGGGGTCTCACCTGAGGGGGCACAGGGACACAATCCCCCCCTGCCCTGCTGGGGGATCAGCCCAGGACACCCCTGGTTTCCCGGGATGCCAGAGCACATGGATGGATCACAACCAACCTCTCACCCACCACCAGTTTAAGCCCAACAAGCCCCAGCTCAGCAGGAGTTGAGAAGGTGCAGTTTAAGCTCAGGGTTGAGCTCAGCTTATGTGGGTACAGACCCTCCAAAGGGGTTACTCAGTGTGGGGTTGTGCCCAGGGGGATGAAGGACTGGATCCAAGGATCACTGGGACTCTGTTCCTGTTGGATTATCTTGTGGAGAAGAGACAAAAGCTGTGACTTGAGCTGCACTTGGAGTGGGATTTCCTTAAAAACAAGAGGTTGGATAAAAACTCTGTTGTTGTCAGTGAAGCTTTGAGGGAAAGCTGGAGCTCAGGGACTGTCTGTCCAGGCTCATATTTCTCCCCCCAAAATAAAGGCAACCTCTCCCTAACTCCCATTTGGAGAGGGGGGAATTGGCTTGGGAATGAGGGTCATGAACAGAGGGATGGAGTGTCTGCTACACAGACAGGAGAGCTGGGAATGTCACCTGGAGAAGGGAAGGATCCAGGGACACCTTGGAGCCCCTTGCAGAGCCTAAAGGGGCTCCAGGAGAGCTGGAGAGGGACTTGGGACAAGGGCTGGAGGGACAGGACACAGGGAATGGCTTCCCACTGCCAGAGGGATCTTGGGAAGGAATTCCTGGCTGGGAGGGTGGGGAGGGAGTGGGATGGATTTCCCAGAGAAGCTGTGGCTGCCCCTGGATCCCTGGAAGTGTCCAAGGCCAGGTTGGATCCACCTGGGACAGTGGGAGGTGTCCCTGCCTATGGCAGGGGGGCATTTTAAAGGATCTTTAAGGTCCCTTCCAACCCCAACCATTCTGTGTTTCTGTGGAATTCCAAGACAAAGCCCAGCTCCTCTTTCAGAGTAGGATCATCCTCTGAAACTCATGGATGGATGGGAGAATTGCTTGACATGTCCCCTGAGAGGGAATACCAGGAGATGATGGTGCTCAGTGCAGACCACAGGCAGAATTCCAGAGCAACCTCCCTGCTTTTTAGAAGCTCTGGAGACTTGGGAACACTCAGACATTCCTGGTGCTTCTGCTGTGAGAGGAGAAACCCCTCTGAGAGTGAAACCTGAACGATCTTTAAGGTCCTTGGGAATTACAGGGAGCTTTAATATTTAAAATTGAAAATTACTTGGTGCTGGGACAGCTGAAAATGGGTTATTCACTTGGGAATAACAAATTATCCTGAAAAACAAACGGGAAGAAGGAACTAAACCTTGTTTGTGCTGCTCTTTTAGGGGTTTGCTCCATCTGGCTCTGGAACAGAAAGGCCAAGTGCCCCCAAAATGTGGGGATGGAGACACAAGGTAGGTGTCAGCCTGGAAGGTCCATGGGAAGCTGTTTGGACATGGGAGGTGACTTCTAAAATCAGTTGTGAACCTCTGGGTTTGGTCACTCAGTCGGGTTTGGTGCCCACAAAGGGCAAATGTTCCACTGGTTCTGCTGGAAGCAGGAAAACAACTCCTTTTCATCATGTTCTGGAGCAGAGGAGGGAGAACACAGGGTGTTCCTTGGAAAACAATAGTGGGAGACCCAGATTTAGAGTTTTGGGGAGTGAAAAACATCATCTTTGTTCAGCTTTCTCAGTTAGGCCTGGATTTCTCTTTGAACCTGCAGCCACTTCCATGTGGGCTCAACAGAGCCAGGAGGTTGGTGGAATTCCCAGCTGGGAAAGGGCTTGAGGTGAATTTATTTAGTCTTTTCCCTTAAAATAAGAAGAGTTTTCCTGGAACAGCTCAGAGAGAACAACTGGAGATACGTTTGAGCTCAGAAAGGGGAGCTGGAGGCACCTCTCTGCTGCTCCAGGTTTCTCCCAGTGACCAAGGAATTCTTGTGGAGATCTATCCCACAGCACAGGATGCACTTGGATCTTCAGCCCGTGGGCTGGGAATGTCCTGTGGGTCACTAGAGCCCAAGTGTGACATGGAAACCAGGGAGGGGAAGGAGGGGAGAACAAGGAGAACACGGAAAACAAGGAGAACACCCCGTGGTCTTGGAAATTTCCCTGGGGTATTCCTGGGAATGTCAAGGCTGCAGAGTCACTGGGGGATGTGCTTTGCTGTTCCACAGGGACCAGAAGGGCTCCAGGATGGTCCTGCCCCTCATCCTGCCCTGTTTCTACCCCGAGCTCTTCATGCTCTACATGCTGTACCACGAGAGGGAGGACGACCTGTACTGCCAGGGCATCGTGGAGCTCAGTCTCTTCCCTGACATCAAACTCCTGGAGTTTCTGGATGTGCAGAAGTAAGTGGCACCTCGTCATCCTGCTGGGAATGTCCTGGGAAGGACATGGAGCCTGGTCCTGGATCCATCATGGGCTGTAAGGGTGAAGTTCTTCACAGAATCAAGGTGGGAAAAGACCTTAGAGATCATCCAGTCCAACCTAATTTTCGGTTTGTCAGAGGAATTCCTGCCATAAAGTGTTGGAAGCTGGAATTCCTTGGAGTGGTTTTTAGTTTTGGGTGGAAAACCCTTTTTCTTTTTTTGGCTCAGCAGATGCTTTGCTCCCACTGCAGTTTATAAATGTTAGGAAGGGCAGGAGTGGAATGTGCTGGAACAGTGCACACACACACAGAGTCCTGGCTGTGGAGCCACACGTTCCCTTCATCCATTCCTGCTCCTCCATCCTTTTGGAAGTGAGATGGGAGGCAAATTTCCTGACCCAGCACCATCTGCAGTGGCAGGAAACCCAGAGTCTCAACTGCATTTAGTTCCTACTCAGGGAGAGGAACTTAATTCCATCAGAAAATGCCCAAACTCCCCCTTGATTATCAAAGAATGACAAAAAGCTCAGATTAATGAACCAAATTTCCACTTTTCCCTGGAGCAGTGCAAGGAGAGGAGCAAACTCAGCCTCACCTGAGGTTTTAGCATCACCAAAAGTGATTTGGCATGGACTCAGACCTCCTAAATCTGCCTTTAATCCCTTTTCAGACACCTGTGGCCTCTCAAAGATCTCACCCTGACAACCAACCAGGTAAGAAATGTCACAGAGAGACACTTTGGTGTGGTGGGGAGGGGGGATTGCAGCTGTGTCCTGCTGCTGGGGGGATGGAGCTCCACCTAATTAACCTAATTAACCACACAGCTCAGAGCTCCATGACTCGTGTGCATTAGCTACAACCCCCAGCTCCTGCCCATGGATTCCCAAGGATGGGAATACGAGCTCTGGGCTCTGGAATGCTGTGCTGGGAGGTGGCTCAAAGGCATTTGTGTCCCTTCCAGAGGCGTTCCCTGGTCAAGGACAAGTGTTTCCTGTCGGCCACGGAGTGTTTGCAGAAGCTCATGTAAGTCCCTGTCCATCCCTTCCACTTGGCAAAAATCCAGGGATTTTCTGTTTTCTGGGAAAGGCCATGAATTTCTACAAAAGCATTTCAGGGTTTGGTTTAACCAACACCTGCTTGTGATACTTTTAAAGCGAAAAAAAGGAAGTTCTATGGAGTTTTTTTCCCTGCAATGATCTGAAGATCATGTTTAAATGCAGTTATTCCATGGGTAATAACTCTGTGAATTCTGCAGATATTCCTTAGGAAGGAATTTCTGGTTGGGAGGGTGGGGAGGGGCTGGGATGGAATTCCCAGAGAAGCTGTGGCTGCCCCTGGATCCCTGGAAGTGTCCAAGGCTGGACTGGATCCACCTGGGACAGTGGGAGGTGTCCCTGCCATGGCAGGGGTGGGAATGGGATGAACCACTCTGGGATGATGATTCCAACAAAATCAGACTTGGAACAACTGGAATTCACTCCTGTCAGTGTGCAGAGCAAAATGGGGCTGGATGTGACTCCTGCAGCTCTGGACACATGGAGCTACATGAGGATTATCCATCCTGAGTGGCATTCCAAGAGCTTGCTGTGGAAAAGCAGAGCTCAACTTAAGCCCAGCTTAATTTCCTACCTTGCAGCCCAGCCTGGCTGATGGTGCTGCAGGGACAGAGCTCAGGGAGAGCAGGGAAATTATGGATCCATCACATGGGAGATCCAAATCCTGCCAAATTCCTGGGCACGAGAGTCCTGTCCCACTTCCGAGCTCATCCACGACCTCGGCACTCCCGAGTTTTGGCGTTTCCCTAAATTCCTGAGCCGGCTGTTTTCCCCCTGGCAGCACCACGGTGGATCCTGGGGAAAAGCTGGAGATCCTGCAGGAGACCCACGAGGAGATTGAACACACGGTGTCCCGGCTGCTGGACAAGGAGCACAAGCTCCCCATGGATGATCTCCTGCCCCTCCTCATGTACGTCGTGTCCCGAGCAAAGTAAGTGGCAGCTCCTGCTTTCCCAGCCCTGTTCCCATGGGATACCTCAGGGAAAGGACAGCCCTCGTTCCAGCCCGCAGGATTTCAACCAAAAACTGGGATTTTGTGGTTTAAGGTGGTTTTTTCCTGAGCTTTTGTGGGATCTTCCAGCTCTGTGGTGGCCGGGATAGAAAGGGACTTCCTGAGTGTCCATCCCTTATCCAAGGTTTTCCTGGGAATTGGGGTCTCACCTGCATATCGTTTCCCACAGAAATAGGACCATGAAGCTCCTGAAGGACAATTTTGGATTCCTTCAAGGCATCTCCTGTATCCTCCATCCTGTATTTCCCATTCTCAGCAGGGCACATTTGGAGTTTGGAGCCTGGGAATGTCCTGAACAATCCCATTTCCTACTCAGACTTTTCCTGTGTGGAATGACTGGATGTACCATGTTTTTCCCAAAGGGCTGCTCCAATCCAGCACAATCCAACTGTGTTTCCTGGAAAACTGGAGTCCAAATCCAGCACTGACTCCCTGGATATGCTTGGTCTCCAAAAAAGGGTGAAATATTTAAACCTGGGGGCAGCAAATCTGTAATTTCTTTTACACATGGAATCATTAAGCTTGGAAAAGCCCTCTAAGATCCATGGTCACCACTAATCTGTGTTCTCAAGGGCCACATCCACATGTTTTTCAACAATTCCAGGGATGGAGACTCCACCACTTCCCTGGGCAGCTGTGCCAGGGTTGGACAACCCTTTCCAGGAAGGAATTTTCCCTAATTTCCAACCTAAAGCTCCCCTGGTGCAACTTGAGGTTTCCTCTCATCCTGTCAAAATATCCCATGGCCGTGATGGAGGAGGGAGGTTTTCTTGGGATCCAAAGGAGACCAGAAGGGAATAAAAGGGTGGAAAATAGAGGAAGTTTTCTTAGGATTGAGCTTCCCAAGTTGTGGCTGCTCCATCCCTGGAAGTGCCCCAGGCCAGGTTGGAGCAACCTGGGATAGTGAGCAGTGTCCCTGCCCATGGCAGGGGTGGGCTGATCCTTAAGGTCATTCCAGGATTTTCTCTCGGCTGGAATTCCAGATCTGGGCCTCCTTCTGTGCAAAATCCAACCTCAAACACCTGGTTGTGACCTTTTCTTTTCCCAGGATCCAGCACCTGGGAGCTGAAATCCATCTGATCAGAGACTTGATGGATCCCACCAACCAAGGGGGAATGTTTGACTTCCTGCTGACGGCACTGGAGGTGAGGGAATGTTCCCAGGAGCTCCAGGGGCAGCTGGAGCAGCAAACCTGGGCTCCAAGGGAATTTTAGGGGCTGCTTCTGGGCCTAAAACTGGAGGGGAATTCCCGGATTTAATCCTTGCCCTTGGCAGCAGCACGAATTCCGGGTCTGCCACAGGCCTGACTTCGGCCAAAGGTCCCAAAGTTTGACTCAAAGTTCATAAAGTTTGGCCCAAAGGTCACCAATTTTGCCCACAGTTCATCAATTTTGGCCCAAAGGTCACAAAGTTTGGCTCAAAATTCATAAACTTTGGCCCAGAGTTCCCCAATTTTGGCCCCAAATTCACCAATTTTGGCCCCGAGTTCCCCCATTTTGGCCCAAGTTCATGAACTTCGGCCCAAAGCTCCCCCATTTTGGCCCAAAGCTCCCAAATTTTTGGCCAAAGCTCCCAAATTTTGGCCCAAAGTTCCCAAATATTGGCCCAGACTTCCCAAACTTTGCCCCAAAGCTCCCCAATTTTGCCCCAGAGTTCCAAATTTTTGGCCCAAAGTTCCAAATTTTTGGCCCAAGTTCATAAACTTCAGCCCAAAGTGTTCCCCCATTTTGGCCCAAAGCTCCCAAATTTTGGCCTAAAGCTCAAAAATTTTTGCCCAAAGTTCCCAAATTTTGGCCCAAGTTCATCAACTTCAGCCCAAAGCTCCCAAATTTTTGGCCAAAGCTCCCACATTTTTGGCCCAAGTTCATCAACTTCAGCCCAAAGTTCCCCCATTTTGGCTCAAAGCTCCCAATTTTTGGCCCAGACTTCCCAAATTTTGCCCCCACATTCCCTAATTTTGCCCCAGAGCTGCCCACCTTTGGCCCAGACTTCCCAAATCTCTCCTGTGCTGCTGTTCCCAGTCGTGTTACGAGCACATCCAGAGGATGAGGCTCCACCAGAGGGATTCCTGCCCTGGCACTTCCAGCTCCTGAGCCCCAGGATCCCATGGGAATGTCCTTCCTGCTGCACTTTCCTGACCAAACACTGGAGGAAGATTCCATGGATTCCCTGCTGCCTTCAAAAGGGAAGAATTATTCCTCAGCTAAAGGTTTCCTTGGATAAACTGTGATCCCAAAGCACAGGGATCTCAGGGCTGGAAAACTTCCACCTCCAACCTCAGCTCGTTTCTGGGAATCTCCTTCTGAGTGGGGAAGTTTTTCTTTCCCTTTCCTGCAAATCTGCCCTGGAAGCTCCTTTCCCTGTTTTCTTGGATGTTCATTTGCACTGGAGAACTGAATTTAAAGGAATTTATGGTGCAGGAATTTCGATGGGATCGTTCCTGGTTGGCATGGACAGGAGAGGTCAGCCCACATTCCTGATTCCTGGAGTGCCACGTGGTTTTTCCTGCCCTGAGAAGAAGGTTTATCCACCTTTTCCCTGCCTTTGCCACACTCCATACCTTTCCCTGGCATTTGAAAGCTGCTATTCCCAGATTTCCTTGGGTTTGGAGACTAAAACATGGATATTCCCTCTGGGAAGCCTCAGGGATGTCACACCTCGGTGCTCCTGCTGCCTTGGAATCTTTGGAATTCTCCAGGGCTTCCTGGGGGCCTGGAAGGAAGAAGGGAAAAATCCTGGGAAAAGAAAAGGAAACACAAATCCAGCTGCTTTTGGCACTGCTTTTCCACTTTGGGGGCACAAACCACACTGGAATCACCTGAGTTCCTGCTGCCTTTGGAAAAGGCCAATGGAAATTTGGGATCTTCTTCTTCCCAGGCCTGTGGGAGTTGCAGTTTTGGAGCTCCAGAGATTTTAACCTGTTTTTAATTCTCTTTTTTTACACTTTGACTTTTCCCTGTGACTCCAGGAAAACAAACCAGGCTCTTCCCTCCTTTCCCACAAGTGTAATTATGCTTTAATTAATAACCCACTGATTACAATAATTAATATATTGGTGTGAGAGGAAGTTTGACAGGAACTTTGTATTTAAATAAAGCTGGTTTAATTTCTAAGAGACATTCCAGGCTTTGCATGCTCCTTATTCCACTCTCTTCCTTGTCTCCAGGTATTTAAAAATTGGCTTTTATCCCTTTAAAGTTTGGGAAAGATGTGGCTCCTTCCCTGCCTTGGGAATGAGGAATTGGAAGTACAAACCTGTAGCAATAAATGTGATTTTTGTGCTTCTTTTCCTGCTGATCCAGTGAGGAAAACAGTGGCACAACATGCAGGGAGATGGGAACATGCTTTTCCTACCAAAACACAGCTTGGAATTCTTGTTCCTCACCTCTGGGAAGTCTCACTTTGTCCAGACAAGGAAAACTCCAGGATGGAAACAACCTGTGAGCTGGGAATTCTGGAGCTGCTTCCAACTTTTCCAGCAGCTTCCTGCCAGGAGGTTGGATCTCTGGGATGTGCTTTGAGGAAAAAAAAAGCCTGGATTTTCCACACTTTTTCCATGCTCTGGGGGAGGGTTTGGCATTTCAGGTGCCACTTGCTCCTCAAAAATGCAGGTTTTCCTACTAGGAAATGCCATGCAAAGTGCATGCGAGTCCAAACTCCAGGAAAAGCTGGAAAACCAGGGAATTCTCGGCCTACTCAGCATTCCTACTATTGCACTTCCAAAAAAACAGAGGTTTTAGCTGCTTTTCCAGGTGGAAAAATCAAGGAAGGTGCTGAGGAATTAGTTCAAGTAACAGTGTGCAGCCATTTGTGCTTTAGGCTTTCCCAGATCCAGGAAAAGCCAGAGGGATATTTCGCTGGGAATACTGGAGCCCAAGGGGTGCCATTCCAGTTGGGAATTGTGCTGTGGATCCATGCAAAGTGCTCACAGCATGGCTTTGGTGAGGCTGCTTCCTGATTTCCCTGATCAAATCCCTGCTGGAGGGAATGCTGGGCCTTGGAATGGCCTGTGGGAAGGTGGGAACACATTCCAATTCCCACTTTTAATTATTTCATCTGATCCTTGATTGAATCCTGGAGCAGTTGGAGGGTTGGGTCTACCTGGGAATTCCAGTTTGGAGACACAAGTAGAGCCAGCACTTCCACATCCAGGCTCCAGCTCAGGTTTCCATGGAAGCTAACGAGCTGGAATTCCCTAAAAAAAGGAGGAAAAGATAAGCTGGAAGAAGGACAGGGCTTAAAATGCTGGAGAGCAAAGCTTTGCTCTTGGAAGCACAGGGAATTTGGTTCAATGTCAGCTTTATCCACAGGGAATTCCTGGCCCATTCCCTGAATGTGCTCACAATACAACACAAGATTGGGATTTTTTTTCCCTTCACCTGGGATTTTTGGAATCATTGGATAGGGAAAAAAGCCATCCCAATCCTCATCCTGCTGAATGTACCCCCCACTCCCACTACAGCTCTTTGCACTGGAAAACAGGGATGAGCCAACCTCATCCCAAGGTTGATTTTCCCAAGGAAGCGAGGGTTGGTTTTCCAAGGAATTGAGGGAATGGGGAGTCAGAGCAGGGCTGTATCTATGGCTGCTTTGAGGTGATGGAGCAAAGCCTCTGGAGCTGGAGAGAGGGAGCTGAGATCCAGCTTCCTGAAATCCTCGTTGGCATTTAGGGATGTCAACACCTTGACAGTCCTCTGGAGGTCAAACACAGCGTGGAGCATTCCCAGGCTGGAAATGGCAGCTTTGGAAGTGTTCCTGCCTGAGGCTTCCTCATCCAGGCCCTTTTCCAGGACAGAAATCCTGTTCTCTGCAATGACCTTGAGGAAGTTGTAGAATTCCTTGTAGTCTATTCCCGTGCAGGATTTCATGATCAGCTGAGGATGGGGGGGAGAAAAGCAGCATTGGAATGGGAATAACATGGAATAAATCCGTATTTGATCAAGCTGAATGTGATTTGGAATCATAAATCATGATGTTGAATAATTTTTTTTGGGGGGGGTTATTTCTATTTGGAGCCCCAAACAGTTTGGAATGTTTTTTAAGGAAAACCAAAAGGCTGTTTCCAAATTAATTTAGAAGGGAATCAATCCAGGAGCAACAGCTTCCAGGAATAAATTTGGCATTGGATTCATGGCTGAGATTTTGGGAGGAAATGAATTCTTTTCCTGCCCAAAGCAGGGAAGGAAAAAGGATATTCCAGTGTTCAGGATAAAAAGACACTTTGGAGGCACCTTCCTGTTCCCTGGAATTCCAGGATGGGTTGGGTGGGAAGGGACCTCAACGATGATCCAGTTCCAACCCCTGCCATGGGCAGGGACACCTCCCACTGTCCCAGGTGGATCCAGCCTGGCCTTGGACACTTCCAGGGATCCAGGGGCAGCCACAGCTTCTCTGGGAAATCCAGCCCAGTCCCTCCCCCCCCTCCCAGCCAGGAATTCCTTCCCAAGATCCCTCTGGCAGTGGGAAGCCATTCCCTGTGGCCTGTCCCTCCAGCCCTTGTCCCAAGTCCCTCTCCAGCTCTCCTGGAGCCCCTCTAGGCTCTGCAAGTGGCGCCAAGGTGTCCCTGGATCCTTCCCTTCTCCAGGTGACATTCCCAGCTCTCCCAGCCTGGCTCCAGAGCAGGAATAGGATTTTTGAAAGAAGAGCAGCTGAAACATTTGCTTTTCCCACAACATCCCAACCTGGACCCAGGCACAAGCCATTCCCCAGCTTGGATAGGGAATATTTGACTTCCTCCAGCACGAAATCCCCACTTCCTACCCCTTAGGAATCCCCCCAATCCCAGGGATGATCTTAAAGACTTGAGCATCTCCGAGCTCAAAGGTGGCCCAACCAATCCCAGAAATCCGGGATCCCTTGGCAGAGGTGGGAAGCAGCACATGGTTGTACCTGGCATTGGAGGTTCCAGTCTTCCAGAGGGTCTTTCCATTGGCTGATTTCCCTTTGGACAGCAGCCAGCTCATCCTGCAGGAAGCACCACATGATGGACACATTGCAGCCATTCACCCAGTTGTGGTTGATGGAAATGGTGTCTTCCTGCAGGGAGAAAGGAAGGAATATCTGTAAGGAATGTGGGAGAAAGCTGGAAACGTTTGGGATGCTCCAAAAATTCCTCAGCAAGGCAAATGATTCCTTGGATAGCTGGGTTGGGAAGTAGAGTCTTTCCATGTCAAGTAAATCTTGGTTGGGAAGTGGGAAATGTTTTTGATTCCTCTGTCTGAGGGAAGGTGGTGGGAGAAAGGAATTTTGGGTTGGGATGGTGGGGAAGGGGTTTTTAGTGTTGTCCACCATGAAATTCCAATTTCCAGTGAAACCCAAGATGAAGAGAATTCCCCCAGGTCTGTCTCCCCTCCAAATCCCAATTCTGACTGATGGAAAGCATTTAATGACCAAAAAAAACAGGAAAAGAGGATGCAGGAATCCTGATTCCTTGCACACTCCCTGAATTCCAGAGGCAAATGAGCTTTGGAGTTCAGGATTGGTTTCAGCCATCAGAGAATCCCGGGATACTTTGGGTTGGAAGGGAACTTAAAGCTCATTTATTCCCAACCCTTGCCATGGACAGGGACACCTTCCACTATCCCAGGTTGCTCCAACCTGGATTTAAACATTCCCAGGGCCTCTGTGCCAGGGCCCCAGGAAAGAATTCCTCCCCAACACCCCCTTGAACAGCCTGTTTCTCTGGAATTTTTCCACTTTTGGGATCCCAGTGACCGATTTGGGCGAGGAAAGGCTGAGCTCATCCCAGTGTGCTCCCTGATTATCCCTGTGGGAATGCCAAGGATGGTGGGAGCTCTTACCAGGTTGTGGACCTGGTGGTGCCATCCACTGGGAATGAAGACAATCTCTCCTGCTTCCTGAAGGATTTCCAGAGGGGGTTGGCTTTGGCTGTAACGGGGATAAACCTTCCTGTCCCGCAGGATGGGAGCTGTCACATCGAAGGGAAGGTTGCCATGGAGATCCTTCAGGAATTCCTCTTGTCCTGCTGGATACAGGAGCCACTTCTTCCTCCCACAGATGTTGGCGGACCAGCTGTAGGAGCGGAACACATCTGCATGGAATGGGGTCCTGTGGGAAAAGGGAACAGCATGGAATGGGGTCTGTGGGAAAGGAGAGCAGCTTGGAATGGGGTCCTTGGGAATGGGGAACAGCACATGGAATGAGGTCCTGGGGGAAAGGAGAACAGCACATGGAATGGGGTCTGTGGGAAAGGAGAGCAGCTTGGAATGGGGTCGGGGGGAAAGGAGAACAGCACATGGAATGGGGTCTGTGGGAAAGGAGAGCAGCTTGGAATGGGGTCGGGGGGAAAGGAGAACAGCACATGGAATGGGGTCTGTGGGAAAGGAGAGCAGCTTGGAATGGGGTCGGGGGGAAAGGAGAACAGCACATGGAATGGGGTCCTTGGGAAAAGAGAACAGCTTGGAATGGGGTCTGTGGGAAAGGAGAACAGCATGGAATGGGGTCCTTGGGAAAGGGGAATATCATGGAATGGGGTCCTGTGGGAAAGGAGAACAGCATGGAATGGGGTCCTTGGGAATGGGGAACAGCATGGAATGGGGTCCTTTGGAAAGGAGAACAGCATGGAATGGGGTCTGTGGGAAAGGGGAATATCATGGAATGGGGTCTGTGGGAAAGGGGAACAGCATGGAATGGGGTCCTTGGGAAAGGAGAATATCATGGAATGGGGTCCTTGGGAAAGGAGAATATCATGGAATGGGGTCCTGTTGGAAAGCAGAGGTTTAAGGGAAGGCAACACCCCAAAATGCACATTAAAGCCCCTGGGAATCAGCTGCTGATCCCACCCCATCCTTCTCTTCCCGGAATTTTGTTGGATGATGCACTTTTGTCCATTCAAACACTTCCATAGGACTGGAGTGTTTTCCATCTGTGCTTTTACTTTATCCCACAAATGCCTCCTTGTGGAAGCAGGACATTCCTTGCTGGGAACCACAAAAACGCTGCAAATGGAATTTTGAACCATTTGGAAAAAATCTGGAATTTTTTTCTCCTGCAAAACATCCAAGGCTTCCCCTGACCCTGCAACCCACGGGGGGGCTCATGATCCCAAGGGAATTCCTGCTCCAAAACCTTGCAGAAGCCACAGGACATTTTTTTCCAGGTTGGGTGATCAGCTCCCAGATCCAAATGAGCTCCTTGGAAAACAGGGCTGGATGGGTTCAGGGATAACTCTGCACCTGCAGTATCCTGAGGAATAACGGGATAATCTTTGGGATTTTAGGCTTGGAAATGAGTGGGAAAGGAGGCAGTGCCTTACCAGGAGCCCTTGGGTCCCATGTAGACAAACCTAAAATCATCCACAGCCACGGAATCCCAGTATTCGTTGAGCCAATCCGAGGAAAAGTACACGGGAGTGCTGTAAACATCCTGCTCTGGGAAAGCCCTGGGAAAGAGAAAGGGTTGGAAAGGCCTCCAAGGAAAAAGGGATGTTGCTTATTCTCCCTCTGTTGCCAAAATCCAGATGCAAGGAGTAGAGATGTCATGGAATGACAGGAATGTCAGAATGGATGGGGGGACAGGGATCTTAGGGATCATGTCATTCCCAACCCCTTCCATGGGCAGGGAAACCTCCCACTATCCCAGATTAATCCAACCTGGCCTTGGACACTTCCAGGGATCCAGGGGCAGCCACAGCTTCTCTGGGAAATCCATCCCAGTCCCTCCCCACCCTCCCAGCCAGGAATTCCTTCCCAAAATCCCTCTGGCAGTGGGAAGCCATTCCCTGTGTCCTGTCCCTCCATCCCTTGGAAATCATCTCTCTCCTTGTTTGTTGGAGTTGAAACTCTTGGGGTTGGAAAAGTGATTTGAAGGAAAGAGGACACACATAGATAATCATGGAATTCCAGGATGGTTTGGGTGGAAAGGACCTTAAGGATCATCTAATTCCACAGGCAGGGACACCTCCCACTATCCCAGGTTAATCCAACTGGCCTCGGACACTCCCAGGGATGGGGCAGCCACAGCTTTTCTAGGAAATCCATTCCAGTCCCTCCCTGCTCTCCCAGCCAGGAATTCCTTCCCAACATCCCATCTGGCAGCAAGAAGCCATTCCCTGTGNGAAGCCATTCCCTGTCTCCTGTCCCTCCATCCTTTGGAAATGATCCCTCTCCACGTTTCCCAGAGCTCCTCCAGCAAAACCACAACCAGGTCAGTGCCCACCCTTCCCTTCTCCAGGCTGCAGAATCCCGGGAATCCCCGGGAGCTGTGTGGGCTCCTCCAGGGGTATCCCAG
>WEIV01019329.1:0-17462 GCA_013390005.1 Calyptomena viridis | reverse complement strand
TTTTTTTTTTTTTTTTGATGCAAAGTTTGAGATGTAGAAGTAAACTAACTCTGAGGTTACTTTGGATTTCTTTGGATTTTCCCCCATCTCTTTGGCTTTTGGAGTGAGGGAGACCTGTATACTTTGGCAAGAAAGATGGATATTGGTCAGTGACACTTAACTTCTTGTGTCCTGTCCCTTGAGAGCTGTTGATGAGACTTGGGAATTGATGCCTTTGAACCCTGGGATTTAATGCCTCCGAGCTGTTCAGAGCACAGATAAGCCCCTAGATTGCATATTTTAAGTAAATTGGTTACAAAGCAGATCTGTCTGAACTCCTGGGAGCCCCTTTGTGTGGACACTCCTAAATCAGTTTAAGAGTGGCTGGTATTGATTTTAACTTAATGTGGTTTGTTACTGAAGTAAGCTGGATCAATAGTGCTAAATAGGTGCCATTTCTTGTGTTGACTATGGTATGGAAAACTTTCATACGAAAGATTAGCAGAAAGGGAAAAAGATTGAGTTTGTTCTTTTGTTGCTTCCCAATGATTGTTTATCATTTTTCATGTACAGTTTTGGGATTTTCCCTCTGAAAGATACCACTCTAAATGGCACTTTTGAGGGAGTAATAAAGAAATCGTGAATCCAAACTGACCTTAACAGGGAATTTCTAGGAATGCAAAGCTTTGTTTCACTTATTTATCACCTTTACCTTTAAAGCCAGGAACCAGCACCAAAAGCTGCAAGAAGGATGCTATGTTGTTTGTGTGGTGCCTAGAGCTGTGCTTTGCCACACGCTTTCTACATGGCCCTGGGAAATGAGGACCCTCAGTCTTTTATCCACCAGTTCTGATGGCTCTGTGTAACATGTATAGAGATTTTCTTGCATTGATGAAATTAGGAGGAGAGAGCAGAAGCACCTTTAAGGGTTCCCTGTGTAGCCCTCCTGCTGAAAGGTCTCTGCACTTCACAAAATTACAGAATTTGCTGAGTTGGAAGGGACCCTTAAGATTCATAGAGTCAAACTTCTGGCCCTGCACAGAACCATCCCTACAGGTAAGTGAGAGGAGCAGGTCTGGGGTCCCACCAGGAAAGATGGAGTGGAAGATCATATGATGAGAATGAGCTGTCCTGTCTCCTCATTAGGACTCAGGCTCCAATAAATCCCATGTGGATCTTTTCCTTCAATCTCTCTGCAAGCTGCATTCAGCCCTTGCTGTCAGTGTTGTGGGTTTCCCCCTCATGCATTATGCACTAGCTTTGTTTTCTCCTTGCCTTTGCAGCACTGCTGGGTTCAATGCTGTTATCATAACCCTTTGAGTTTAGCTGCTAAATTTCATTTATTGTATCTGTCAATTATGGATCCATGCTGACCATCCGAGCCCTGTGTTGAGTCCCTCCTGGCCCCTGTGGAGCAAGCCCTTCCCTGCTCTGTTAGCTGAATGGTGCCTGCAGTGCTCCAAGGCTGTTCTCAGCCTCTGGTAGGCACAGGGGCCAGGCTGGCTGCCATTTCACACCCCTCCTGCTCTCATAGCCATGCAGCAGGAGAAATCCAAATATCTACACTATTGCACCTACTAACAAAACACCTGTGTGTAAATCTTGGTTTTCCACTAGGTCTTGGACAGGTTTTCCTTTTCCCCCTCTTCTAAATCTCATCCCTGAAAGACAGTGATGGAGATACCCTCACACACTCTGCTCATTGCCATGCACATTGCAGTCAGAATCTCGTTTTCATTCCAGGAACAAAAGGTCTGTCAACTCGTTTAACTGCACAGAAAACACCAAACAAGAAATAAAGCCCAATTAAGAATAAAGAGAAGGAAGAGTCTCAGTGTAATAGATTGTTTTGGTAAGTGGTTTCGTCAGCTCCATTTGCAAGCTGTTGCTATGTGAACCTGCAGCCAGACCTGGGCTGGCTTAGGGGCAGGCAGGGCAGGCAGCTGTCCTGGGGGGCTGCTGGCTCTGAACTCTGGGGGCAGCGGAGACATGGGTCATCTGTCCTGGTGAGGCTTTGCCACCAGACCCCAAGTGCCCCATCTCTCCTGCTGGTGGGTAAGAGGCAGGACCTGGGCTGTTGCTCTCTAACACCTTGTTTTGCAAAGGCAGCCCCACAGTAAGCTGCTGTTGGATCTGCTTCGGAGGCTCTGCCTCACTAGCAACAAGGCAGCAGATTTTGGAGGCCACTGTCATCATGGCTGGTGACCTTCCTGCAGACACCACCAGACTGTTCTTGGGGATGGCCCCATGCTTACAGGTTTCTCACAAGCTTTCCCTCGACTTTTCTCTTCCCCTCAAGAGATGACCACTTCAAACAACGGTTCTGCTTTCTGATGCATTAAGACTTGGAAATTTGCCATCCATCACAGCTGTGTGTTTGAGCCTGTGTGATTATTTTGGGAAGTGAACCATGGTGATTTGTGTGTATGTGCTTTATTGGCAAGCAGGATGTTCCCTATCTACCTCTCCCTGGCTGTCTGCATTTGCATTGGCTAATAAAATGTCTGATGTTCAATGACTTTCTGATGGGTGAACAAGATTTGGCATACAGGATATAGTAGTTTTTCATGAAGGCTAAAATTTTATCCCGAGAGACTGAACCCTCTGTGGCAGCAATACACAATCCATAATAACAGACGCTTTTAACCCATCTGTAATTGCTTTCATATAGAAAATGATTGCTGTAAGTTAACTTCATAATTCTAAATCAGTGGCTCTCAGCAGGAGTTCAGATGCTTTAATTTGCCCTGAATTATCTTTAACTCACAGGCAGTTCATCTATGCTCTTTTCTGATTATATTCCTCATCACTTTGACCCAAACTTTGTCTATTTAATTTTTGTCTCCTCTTTCTGAAAATAGACCAATTTTCAATGATATTTCACCAGTGGTGATGACACTGGCTGGGGAGAGGAATGGATGATGTGCTCTCACCTGGAAACCAGTCCATGCTGTGAACCTGTCGTGTGTTACTGATGTGGTTGAGATGGACCCAACTGGGGTCCTGCCACTGAGTTGGAGTCTGGGTGTCCATCAATGGCGTGGGAGAGCACCCAAGCAGGGCCATCACAATGGTGGCTTCTGGGTTGGTTAATGCCATGGTTCCTTTTCTTTGGCTGCGAGAAGGGAAGCCCGTTGTTGCTATATCTGTGTGTACCCAGAATATGTGGGGTTTCCTGGGCATAACATCAGATGTACCACATACAGCACAGGTGTGGTGGCAGTCTGGGGGTACCTCCCTGATGAGATCAAAGCTCATGGCTGGGTTGTTTGACAGTCCCAGAACGAGCAGTGTGGCCACACCTCCCCTTATGGCAGCAGCCAGCTTGTGTGATTTTGAGTGACAGCAGATGAAGGGATTGCATTGCAGCTTGTCTCTAGAACTGCACATCTGTGTCAGCTCTTTGCTAAATCAATAAACAGGATGCAGAAGGAAAAATACTTCCAGGCTTCTTATGTCTTTATGTATCAAACTGATTGGGCAATGAGAAGCTGGGGTGGTAGCAGGCATTGTGGTGTGGCTGGGCTGATGAACCTTTTGCCAAATCAGAGGTAAGGGCTGAGTCTTGGAAGATGCTGGCAAGTTGCTCCTGTGGAGAAGGCAGTCGTGTGGATCCCTTTTCAGTGGTAATTACTATGCAATTTGGATAGAAACTTTTAACAAAGGAGCCTAAGATACAGCATCAAGACGTGGAGAAAAATCACTTTGCGTGTTCCAACAGACTAACAAATTACCTATGGAAATGCACTTGAGAATATTCCTCAGTAATTGGATTTCAGCTGTTGTTTCAGTGTATGTGCCTGCAGGCTGTGGAGGTAAAAGGACTCCACTGAAATGCTTTGAAATGTTCTCTGGCACCTACAAAATGTGTTTACTATTAAAAAGTGAAACCTCCAAGTAGGAACGCTGCTAAGTGCAGTTTAAAAACAAAATTGCACCCCTGCACCAGGGCTCAGGGTGCTGAAGTATCTGGTTTGTCCAGACAGTCTCTACTCAGAAATGTTCCTGTGACTTGAATGAAGAAGTCCTGTCTGTATCTTCTGCCAGGCTAACTTGGGCACGTCTGCATTGTGCAGCAGGATGTAGAGCAGGAACCCTTGAACAATGGCTGGTTTGAGTTAAGGAGTCCATGGAGTCTGGAGTAGGCTAAGAAACACATAGCAGGTCTTGTAGAATGAGCTCTTCTACATTTGGTACCTCTTGCGTGCACTGGTCCTACCCTTGGAAACTGTGAGAAATGACTGCTCATCATAAAATGCAAATTGTTTTATTGGGACAAATTCAGGAAGCAAAGGATTAACATGGCCGGGTGCATCCCAGAGCGAATGCACACTTGAGCTAAAAATGTAATACGTTTTATGCCATTTTTCACACAGAGGGCAGTCCTCAGCTTGTGATACAAAAAAAAAGAGAAGAGAAGAAAGAAAAAAAAGACAAGCTTTCTAAAAGCATTCCTAACTTTCCTTATCTCTAAACAGAAAGTTACATTTCAATGTCAATGGTTGATATAGGGCTCAAATTTTATTACTCCTTGTCAAATGGGTGTCTGGCAAACATCTTCTTAAACTAAGGCCTTTAGAGTAAATATATGTTTCTCTAGACACTCTTATCCCTGACTACCCATCATAAATTCTTAACCTACAGACAATGCTATGTTAGTCTGCTTCTAGTCTAACTAAATAAAATATTTATTTAACTACTTTTAACTACTTTTTAACAAAGACATGCGATATGCAAAATACAACTTTATATTTTTCACAGAAACAAAAGTGCTCTTTACAGGCTTGAAATATATAGAATTTGCTGCTTTTGTAGAGCATGAGGAGCAGTGGCTCCTTAAAGTACCTTCAATGGATGTGATGCAGAAGAGACATGCTCTTGGGACACTGATCCTGGATGTTGGTCACATTTTTCTCTAAATTCTGGTGATGTCTCTGGTCCTGGCCTCAATCCTGAAACCATAGATGAAATAGGGAGGAATAAGCTGTCATTGCACTGCACATAGTGGACACAGAGTTTGACATGGAAAAGGGAGGCAATTTGAACTGACAAGTTGGACAGACTTGAGTCTGGATGCTGAGAAAAAAGTCTCAAATTTGTGAGTAGAAGAGAAGCAAAGCATTTTTTCATAGTCATATATATGTGGTAAAGTTGAAGATATGGCCAGTTTTTTGTGTTGGTTTGGTTCTTTTAAATGGTGTTCCCAGTTGTCTAAATTCTGTTTCTCAGTGGCCACATGCTCCCATTGTCTGCTTGCACTGGGCATCACTCAATCTGTTACAGTGGAGATGTATACTGAAATGAAAAGGACTAGACTTGCCCCTCAAGAGCTGTATGTACAGTTCCAAATTTAACCATGGATTTAAAACATGGTATCCTGAAAAATGCTGGGTTTGAAATGGGAGGGCTCCCTTGCGAATTCCTCTTCTGAGGACTGAACTTATTCAACCTTCAGCTTGTTTTGCATAGAACGACACTTTTAGAATTCTGTAGAACAATAAAACCCAAGCTTCCTTTTTTTCCACAAGAGTGTAAAACTTAAGTTATTATCTGTGTGCTACCGCTGTTGAAAAGCTGAGAAATTGGATTTTTTCCCCCTATTGAAATAGTGTTTATATAGGCGATGTACAGAGCTGAACTGTACCTGGCTGTGGGTCACCCATAAGAAGAGATGACTGAAAATCACCATCTTTCCCCACAGGCTTATTTTTTGGCTGAAGATATCAAAAGCTGCACATCTCCATCTGAACCTTTCAGATGTCTCTGTCCTTCAGAAGGAGCCGAACGCCAATTTGGCCCTGTCAACAGCCCTGGTTCACTTTGCAGGAGCTACACAGAGGGAAATAAATCTGCTCTGCCAATTGAGGCAACTAGTTCTGTGGGTTTATAAATGCTCCAATTGAGTGTTTTGACACGGCAGTCAGATATAGTTAATCTTTCCCTTGACCTCCTGATACCGGAGCGCGGGCTGAAACCGCTAGTTAAGCACGTCCGTCTCCTGTTGTAGCATTCGCGCTCCAGCGCACCGCCTAATCAAGTGTAATATATCTCTGGGTAAAACACACACAGGGGTTTCACAGCTATTTAAACAAAAAACAGGCCTCGATGCATTAGTTACATACACAAACCACAAATTTGTGGTACCAAAGCATACCAAAGGAATTGCTGTTCCTTTGGTAAGGAAGAGGTTGGATGGGCTGGGCTTGTTCCGGGGAGATGTGGGAAAGGCTTGCTTCCATCTGCCCAAATACGTAAAAAAAGCTAACTTGATGTCCTCCCGAGGGCTGTGGATCCTGATGAATGGATGGTTGTGTGCCCACAGTCCAGGACCAAGATTTAGGAGAGGTGGGGTTGGCTCTGGGTGAGATCAGGAAGATCCTGTACAGAGGCTGCAGAAATTATCTGCTCTTGGTGTCTGGTAATTTCTGCTGCAAAGGGTAGCTCAAGAAACAGTCACATTTGGGCAGGACAATAAACTACAAGGATTAGAGGCAGAGTATTCATTTAAATTGCTTTTCTGTTTGACAATAAAGTTGGATCTGTAAAATGTGCTGTCCACAGAAGTCTGAGGATGGCTCTGGTATCTCAGATTAATCTTTGCTGACCTAGTAACACCTATTTGCTTTTGTTGGATTTATTCATCCCAGCTTTGATCAGAAGAAGCTGGGGATGTTTTGAGAAGAGGTATATTAAGAGATTTTGAAAAGCTTTAACAGTGCAAGCTTTGTGTAGCACCCACAGAGGTGAGGCAGGCAAACCACAGGAGCCTGAAACTCAGATGATGGGCTGAGGTATGGAATAGAGGAGGGGAGGTGGCAGGGAGGCCACTGAAAGGAATGGTATTTTGTCTTGGACTGGTGGGGATGGCTTTGATGGCATCTCTAATTTTGGAAGGTAAGGGCAGGTGATCACAGAACATCCTGCTCATAAGACAGGAATAAATAAATCATTCAGGAAATTAAAAAAAAATGGGAAAAGAGAAAATGTGTTTCAGCATTGGTCCAAATATCGGTTAGGTTTGCAGGTAAGGCAGTTATGCCAGCAGTGGACAAAGTAGTCCGTGACTTCTAGATTAAGGAGTTAAGTGATTTTTAAAGGTTGATAAACCCTGGACTGGATGACCTCTTGATACTCAATCAAGCTTTATATTTTCCTATGATACTTTGATAGTTTTCCCCTAAAGTATCCCAGATGCTTTCTCCTGTAATTTTTCTAGCCTCCTATTTGATCTCCCTGGGATATCAGTGGGGATTCATTGATGTGTCTCTGTTAAAATTCAACAAAGCTTCTGCTTGAGAACTCTGTTTTACTGAGCAGCTCATCCTGTTGGATATTAAGAAATTACACAGCTCAGGATAAAATACATCCTAACCCACCAAAAGTCTTGTATGCTGAAGTATGAGGTTCCTCCAGGCAGTACAATGTATAAGCCCTATATAAATGTCTGTGTGAAAAGAAGATACTTAAATCTCTTTTGAATCCTGGCTCTTCCAAGACCATCACAAAGCCCGTCTGTGACCTCTGCACCTCCTTCCTTTCCCTGTGAAACAGAGCTGAGCTCTCCTTGGGGAGACTGAGGTGAGACCTGCCGAGCTAATGTTTATAAAGCCCTTTGAAGGTGAGTGTCAGTGTGTACCTGCGGCAGCAGCCTGGTTTGTGTGAGCTTATTAACATTCAGGGCATGCTCAGATAGCAGCTCTGTGGCGGTATGTTAGCTGTACTGATAAATCTTGTGTAAAAACAACACTCCACTGCACCGTTAAAGCTCCTTCCACCTGGGAACATCAAAGCCCGACACAAGCACGGCTTGATCCTCACAGCAGCTGGGGCTGCTTCACGCCGTGGTGTAGACAGGGCTGTGGGGACACCCCTGATTGTGCAAAGAGAAAGGCAGTTCTTAGGGTCTCTGAGTAAGGGGCTCTCTGCACTACAATAACAATCTGACCCCAAGTTTTTATAAATACACTGTAAATATGCTGCTGGGAGCTGACCGGTGCTCCCATGAAGAGGAGTGCAACCTGCAAATCACTATGAGAAAATTCAGGTTTTATCAATTAGATAAAGATATATCATAGGACATTTTCCAAGTCTGTCTTCTGTGCTATGAAAGGTAATTGGATGCCATTTTAAAATCAAATAGCAATGGATATGAAAGCATCATGCCAGCAGTTGAACTGGGTTCCTGCCTTGTGCAAAGTGCTACAGGATTGCAACCCATGCCTGCCTTTAAAGGTTGCAATGTCTTTTAAATATCTTTATCTCCCCTACAGCTTTGAATTCAAAGCAATTTCAAAACAGGAGGGACCTGTTATTAAACTTTCTTTTTCCTGTGGCTTATTACTTCTATTAAAAAAGATGGAAAATTTCTGTTAGGGAAGCATCATCATTATATCAAAGAATAGTTTAGGTTGCAAGGGACCTTGAGAGGTCACCAAGTCCAACCTCCTGCTCAAAGCAGAGCTGAACTCAAAGTTATATTGGGTTGTGATTTAAATATGATATTTATTTATATAGTGATAATTGTATAACACTTGAATGTGTCAGTTTATATTCAGTCTGGCACTTCAAAGTAAGGGGATAACTGGAGAAAATGAACTGGGATTTTTGAGATTAATGTCTGAATAATAACTTGACCATCACTGCTTTGGGGTATGGCACAAGCTAGGACCTGAAGGATGCTGTGCAGGGCAGGAGCAGCCCAGCCTGGGGTGAGTGCCAGATGTGGACATGGCTGTTGGGAGCCAAGGAGGGTCCTGAGGTCCCCTGAAAGCCCAGGTACCACTGTGGCAGGTTCAGCTGTATAAACCGCAAAGCAAGATGTACCCTTACCAGAGCACAGGGCCTGCAGCCCAACTCCTGCAGCTCTGCTGTGTCCCACTCCTCTCCCAGCCATGGAAGAGGAGCAGAGAAGAACAGAGGTAGGAAAGTTTTAGCTCAGCAAATCCATAAATCATTTCATTTGATGATTATTTATGAACTAGATCAGAAGCTTATGACAGTAGCTCTTAAGAAAGAGTTCCTGGCTGCCAAGCAGCTGCCACAGTTGTCCTGTGAGAGCATTAAATATGCATTTGCACAGGTAACTGTGGCTTCTTCCATTAATCCATAGTTTACAGCTTTCAGCCATTACTGCACTTTTTATGCAAAAACTTGTTAATACTTAGTAATTCTACCCTAGAGACTTCATTAGGAGTGCAGTGCCCTCTTGCTGAGGTGTGACAGGTCCTGCCTTGGTTGGGTTTATGTTGCCTATGTTGAAAATGCTCTACCCAGAGCTCCTGCCTTGCTTATCTGAAAGTTTTTTCCCTCAAGCTATGTTTAGTACTTGGGGATGGAGACTTCTGCAGTGGGCCTAGACCAATGCAAGTTTCTGTTCTTTGCTGCCAAGTAAGGCATTAAAATATGAGCCTCCTGGTGTCCTTGCTGCTCCTGCCATCTCTTGAATGTTTTTCAAGGGGTTTTTTTATTGGGCTGATGCTAGAATGGGCATCCTCTTGGTGCAACACTCCTTTACCTGTCAGGAAAGGACCCTGCAGCCCTGCACACTCACCCAGCTGCTTGGTGAGGACCAAGTAGCCACGATGCACAAGTAGAGTGTGAACATAAGGGGTTAAGGTTGGATGGAAAAGAGCTGCAGGGTTCCAGTGTAGCTCTCGGGCAGGTTTGGCACTGTCACTTCCTGGTGTAACTTGACAGTTAAAGCAAACACAAGTCATGTTGCAAAGAACAAATTAATTAAATTTGACAATAAGACTGGGAAACGACTTTGGAGTAATCTGTTTTGGGAGGGAAAATATTTAATTTTTCACTCTTTTTAAAACCAGACTCATATTTCCAGCTCTTGTGTGGGGGTAGATATCTTTCTTGTGTTTAATGATGGATTGGATAAGTGAGTATTTTATGTACCAATGCTGTGGAACTTGTCACTCAGTATGAACTGGGGAAAAGTTACTGGGTTCCTGTAGTATTTAAGAATTCTGTACAAAATTTCCCCCTTAACCTGGGAAGTTGGGTGGATCTGAGGAGCAAGTGTGCCTGGGAAGCATCTGCCTTCCTGCCTCTCTCCTGCTACAGAGCTTCGTACAAGTTGCTGGTTTGCACCTTTGCCTTCAACTGACATCGATACACAAGCTTCTGGTTCCTACAGGAAGTTTGGGAGATCTTATTGCACTTAAGTCTAGTGGTTATTCTTTTGTGGGACCATTTTGCAGTTGGTGGCTAGAGAAATATATTGCCGATTTCCAGTACTTCCAGTAAGGTGGGCACACCCACTGCAGCTGTATCTTCTTCAGCTACAGCTCCCCAGGTTGCCTGTGTTACCTCTCTTACTGCTAAACAGACTCAGGATAAAATACACTTGAAACCTAAAAATTAATTTCCTTCTTTTATCAAGAGCCTCACCCTAATGTGAAAGCTTTTAGGCAATGAGCTGTATTGTGTGAGTCTACTAGTATGGATTACAGCTCCAGTTTCCTTCAACATTGAATATTAGCATTTTTTAATTATATAGTGCAAGTGATGTTCTAAGTTCAGTGTAACTGTTAGTTACAGATGATATAAAATCCTGATGGTTATTTCTGTGGCTTCATAAGTCCAGAACTCCTGATTCTCCAGTTATCCACCTTTGACATGTGGGATCTGCAGTTCTTTGGCAGTATCTGCTACAGGTGGAAAACAAAATTGGTGGATTTCTGGATGACTGTACCTGAGTCACTGTGTCTGTATGAATAGACTCGAATCATACAGTTGTAGCCCTTGTGTGCATTTCTTGGGGATGAAGGATTAACAAATGATGGATTAGGCAAATTAATCTATGGTTTGTCAGGACTATATTATACAAGGTTCAATTTAGTTTGATGGAGTAATTATTTATTATTTATTATTTGCTGTTGTGTGTCAGTAAGTGGCTCTTCCTAACATGATGATGTATGAGAGCAGCCCATGCCTGAGCTGCTGTATATAAAGGTCATCGTTTCTGTAATTAACCCCATTTTTCATGGACTTTTAATGCCAATACATTAATTTGTGCTGGTCTGGAATGTGACAAAGAAATGCATTTCCTTGAGATGGCTTTTCTTAAGCTGAAGAGCTCCAAACCACTAGCAGAGTCTTTTGAGATACAAACACACACATTCTTCAGCAGGTTGCCTATAACTGAATTTCTCTGACCCACAAGTATTTTCAGAGAGAGAGGGTGGCTGCAATACCAGTTTTAAAAGGAGATAAGTGTGAGACTTCAGAGTGATAGAGCAGGAGTGAGCAGCAGCGAGAGGTAGGATCAGTACTAGAACCATTGTTGAATTTTACTCTCTTTAGGGCCCCACATTGAACCACTGCAAACAGATCTTTGCAGCAGAACAATATCCAGGTCTTACAGGCTGTGCCTGAGGATATCCAACACCTATTTTTCAGTGGCTTTTTAAAGATATGATCCCATTTCCTACCCTCTGAGCTACCTGACTCTTCTCCTGCAGACTGGTCATTCCTGCTGAGCTGGATTTTCAGGATGTGCTTCAGGACAGCAGTTTCTCTGCAGAGGCACCTCCTTGGGTCCTGCTCAAGGTTTTGGAAGCTGCTATTCCCATCTCATAGCCTGCCTCACAGTCTGAGTGGAATCTTGGAGGAGTGTGGTGGCCTGCTGGGGGCAGGACACCTGTGTGATCAGGGGATGCTTGGCAGAGGAGCTGCAGTGACAGGCTGTGTCCCGTGGACGTGGCCTGATGTCTGTGGTTGGACCAGGACAGCTGACCTTTGGGCCATTGGGTGATTAATATAAACATTATAGTATGTTATATAGCTGCTTGCTGTGTAGAGAGAAGAGGCAGACATCTTGTCTAGGCAGGCAGACGTCCTGCCACAGAGACAGATGTGTCTAGGTAGATAGACATGTTGTCTACATGTCATGGGCGTACTGTCTGTTAAGGTGAGTAGATTAGCTTAGAAACCATAGGAAACATAGTAATATTAGCTTAGGCTAGCTTAGCTTAGGTAGGCAGGCCTGTAGGGCCTAACTGTATGCATGAGACCAGCCGCATGTGATAGCTATGTAGATACTGCTTGTAATAAACTTGGCTGATGCATAAGTCTTCCTGGAGTCAGTGTATAAGCCACTTGGCGACATCCAGTACCCGACATCTGCTGACCTCCTGACGTGCCTGCGAAGGACCACGCTGTGGAGGTGACAGAGGTGAGGTCACTGGGCTGCTCCAGATGGGAGCTATGCCCTTGCCTGGGTACCAGTGTCCATGTTCCCAAATAGTGCCAGTAAGCAAGAAAATGCTCTGGTTTTCCCCCTCCTGGTGTAGAAAGCAGGGGCAGCCTCTCCTGTAGAGCTCTGAATTTCTGTGTTTTTGTGGTTTAAATCAGAGCCTTGAAGCTGGCAGAGTGCCCTCTTAATGATACCATGAGCTAATCATTTACAGCAGAATGCAAAGGAAAAGAAGTATGTTTTTAATCTTTACAAATGTATCTAGATAAGCCAGAAGACAGACTTATCTTTTGTATTACAAGAATGGTGGGTAAAAAATCCACACGAGGAACATTGCTGTACCGTCCTTGGCCTTTTCTTCAGCCTTTGTCTTTCCCTCTGTATCTTGCGCTGTTGAATTAATGGGATATGAACTCTGAATACTTAAGTGATCTATTCATTTTAATTAGCTTCCTAATAGCTTCTGGACAATGATTGAATGTAACACTGAGGACTGTGCTGTTTACCTCCCAAAGCACAGGGCACTATGACATGCCTGCTAGTGCACAGTTCCTGCCCTGCGTGAGCTTCCAAGCAGCCTCCGGGACTAGAGGAGTTTGGGCAGGTTGCACTGATAGATACTGTGAATATGAGGGAGTGGAGAAACACAGCTGTGTGTTTTGGTGGCTGGAAGTGCCTCGTCCTCTTGGGAGGCTCCATATCCTCAGTGCTGAGCATGGGTGGGATGTCTCATCTGCCTGGAGCTGGGCGGCCCTGGAGCAAGCTCACCTCTTGCCAGTGGGATGGTCTGGATGAAGGAATCATGCATGAGCTCCTCTGGTGGGTGCATACAGAGGGCAACTAGTTCTCCTTACTGCCCGGCCACCTCAATCTGCAATCTCTGAGACTCTGGCTGGGGAAGTGCTCCCACCAGATGGGCCTGTCTGGATTCTGACTGCATCCTCAACAGGAAACATACGGTGGGAGGCCAGGGATGTGAAGGTGAGGAAACCACCTACACTCCGCTTTCCACTGCTCACGCAGGAAGCTGTGAATGGGAGAGAAGTCAGGGAGCTCTGGAGCAGCCAAGACTGGGACAGAGAAATTCGCACTGTTCCAGTTTACCCAAGCTGTGAAGGATGTGATAGATGAATCACTTTTGCAGCAACCTTCTCTGCCTGACATGTTAAGCATCACTGTACACAGCGTGTACTTGAGGAAAAGATAGAAGGGATGTTCTGTGAATCAAGGGAGAGTCTGACGCACAGAAACATTTTCAGGGGAATAATTTACATATGCATTCCCTTTCTAAAAATATCAGTCACAGTACTGCCTCTATTTTTGCACGCAAGTCTCTCTGGGCTGGTAGATGGATAGAACTGGGAATCTGCACTTACATGGATCCAAATACCAAAGGTCCATTGGGATGACAGCATGGGATGCCTCGTGCTTTGCTCAGGAGGCCGAGCATGGAGATGGCTAAGCTCCAGATGGGGGTAAAAATTGGTATATTCTGGCTGACAATGCCCTGGATATTATCCACATATGTTTTAAAGAGTGTGGCATGATGAACAAGGGTGAAAATTGGTCTTTGCCAGTTCTTTCTGGAGAAGGAAGGTAGCATGGCTGAGTAGAAGGCAACAAGGCCCTCTGGGAGAAGCAGAGAAATATGTAGGAATGGCTGAGATGGTGAGAAACACTGCGCAATACACTATGATGATTGTCCTGGAGGCTGGTGAGTAGACATGGTCATCTGAAGGGCCTTTCCCACTACAGCTGCTCCATCCCCATATCTGCTCTTGTTGGAGCCCTGTGGCCTGTGCCCCATGCTGAAGGAAAGAAGGGATGCCAAGAATTTGCTCTGGCTTTGGCTCCTGGAATTGAGAGGAGAACTGAGTTTTCAGATACAAAGGTGAATTCCCTTTGACAGCTGCAGGAACACATCTGGGTCTGCACTGAGCCCAGCCCATAGTTTATAACTGCTGGGGTTTCATTTTGTTGAGACAAGGGTGATGTGGGGTCAAAGCATACCCTGNGGGTAGGGGACATCATAACAGGATATACCATGTAACAGAACAATAATATACAGTGAGAAATACATGCTAATCACACATTGCAACAAGCTGGAAAGAAAACAGGTATTGCTGCCGCCAAAGGGGTGAGGTTATGAAACAGCTGTGCAGCAACACTGTGTCCATGTGTAGGTGTGGAGACTGCATGGTTTTATGCTGGAAGCTGATAGATTTATGGAAGGGATTATGCAGTCCAGACTTTGTGTTAGCAGGGACCAGCCTCTCTGGACAAACTGCTGGGAATTTTGCAAAGTGAAAGCTACGCTGTTTTAAAAACTCTCTTTGCAGTAAAGATGTGGCCAAGGATGAATTTTGCTCAGGGTTAGAAGGACTAATCTGAACCAGGGCAGATGCTTTCCATCAGTGTCACAGCATCCTCCTCAAACTGCGCACATAGGGCTCTGACTAATGGGGACAGGAGAGAACATGCAAGGCCACAGCTGAAATACCAGGGAAAATTTGTTAAATGTTTTTTCTCTTTTTCTCTGTGGGTTTTGTTACTACTCTCAGGAAGTCCCATTAACGCCCACTCACTCCAGTAACACACATCATTTTGCACCTTAGTGTGTCTTCTATGAAAAGCTAGTACTGAGGAAGCAGTCTTTTGCTTCTTTGAAATTGTCTGTCGGAAAAAAACATCACCCGGAACAAACAAACAACCCCACAATCCCTGAGCACACTGAGATTGATTTGTAGCACTTTTCTCCCCCACCTTCTCTGTGCAGAAATGTTTTGGCAAGCTGTGCAGAATCAGAGCCCCTTGCTGTCAAATGCAATCTATTTGTGAGGGAGTTGCATTAAGGGCTCCAGGTGGATACAAGGGCTCTGCCAAGGAGCTGAACAATTCCCATCGAGGGGATGCTTGTCCAGAAGAGCAAATGCAGTCAGGAACCGTTTTGCAGCCTGTGAAGGAGGACAGGAGAGGAACAGTGAGAACGTACTGTGCGGGCTGTAGAGAGAGCTCGGGGAAAGAAATGCCACACCAAATATAATACAAGTGGGAGACAACCTGCCTACTCATTCATATCTAGTATTTTTCTAAGTGTTGCTGTTTTTCTACATCCCGTTAAGCTTTTTGATTTGTTTCCATCTGTTCGGTATAGATCACTTCTGCAGTTTACTTAAAACACAAATACCCTTTATGAATCTCTACAGATGGTTTTCAAAGACTTATAGAAAGACAAAGATAAGATCAAGAAAATCTCGAGTGTTCGCCTCAGGGGAAAAAAATGGGACAGTCACTTTGCCTTGCAGCTGCAAGCCACGTCAAATCAGACACTTTGATATGTTTCATTTTCTGTCTGAAGTCTACATCTGAAAGGCAGCCTGGCTTATTTCAGTCAATGCACAATTTTGGTTAGTCGGGGCTCTTTCTCAGCTTCTAAAAAAGATACTAATTTGCATCCTCAAACAAAGACAGCACTTTCCCCCCCTACATTCAGTGTGTCTTCGCCAAAAACTAATCATGCTGCAAAGTGTGTATGTGTGTGCATGTGTGGGTGTGTGTTTTTTTGAGTGGTTTTCTCCCGCTTTGTTGGCTCAAACTGCAGCAGGGCTTGGTGCTCATCCCCTCCACGATGGCCTCAGTCAAGGTCTGTTGCATTTGTGCTGATGCCAGTTCTCAGTATCTCAAATCAGGACCCCCAGATCAGAGTTTGGTTGTGCAGAGCCAGTTGGCAGGCGATGATGCCATCAGCATCCCCCTGCCTCTGTGGGCTGAGCAAGGGGGCCGGTGTGCAGGATGTACAGGGACTGGGTCTGTGCCCTGCTGCCAGAGCCTGCAGAATGGGATTGGAACCCTAGGAACAGTAAGCAATGCAAGGTGTAGAAGAAGACAGGAGAACATGCTGCTGGAGGACTGTGCTCTGCTTGGCCAGTTTCAGCTGCTCTTTGTATTAACTTCTGCTCAGGCCAAGGCTGTAACTGCATTAACTCTGCTGGCCTCAGCAGGAGATTCTAAAGCCTGTCTCTGAATAAGGTGTTGCTTGTTAGTTAAAAAAAAAACTAAATCATTTCCCAGAGAAATGATTAGCGTAACTGCTAGATTTCTGCTACTCTGCTATTCTGCTTTAGACTCCTTGCTTGGAAGGGAGCAAGGCATCACATTTCTTGTCTTTCCCTTTTGGCACTGCTAGGTCTGTCCCAAAGCCATTTGGCCTCAGATGGACTCTCCCTCTGGGCTTCAGTGGATGTTGATGTGTGCTTTTGAAGACAGGCCTCAGACAGAATCAAAATCTTTGCAAAAATGTATTTTGCATTGCAGATATGGAACCTTCAAAAAGAGAACAGTCCACCTTAAGTGCACAGCAATACTTAGAGCTGACTAAAAAAAGCCAAACTACCAACTTGCAGGAGACATGCACATTAGCACTGGACTTGATGTGCAGAGACAAGGTGTGTATTGTTTGCTCAATTAAAAAGATAAAACCTGGAGACCACAGTCAGCGAAATGAGCTGTGAAATGAATGATGACTCGCTGAACAGGCAGGTGCACGCACAAAGGCGTATGCAAACTGTTCTACTTATCTAAAGACAGTTTTATTGCCTGATCATCAATTTACACTGAGGTTACTTTGGAACTGCCTCTGTGCTGGGCTCTCAGATAATCAGGAACAGTAGCAGCATCCCCCATGCTTTTCCTGCCTTTTGGATCAGGAAGGGTCTTCGAGGGCAGAAAGGAGGTAAGAGAGAAATGGGAAGGCAGAGGTTGTTCTGGGGCACTGTGGTGGCATCAGTTTCAGTGCCCAGCCTGGGGCTGATTCAGTGTGTTTGTCCTGCTGAGCAAGTTCCTCCTTGAATGTGTCCTCTACTGAAAGAAATGCATCCAGCCCTAAAATGTGGGGATGTGAAGGGAATGCTTCGTGTGCCCCTCAGTCCTGGACATAAGGAACTAAATTAGGGAGGCACAGATGAGCAGTTCAGATGTTTTGTCTTGACCTTAGAAGAGAGATTTGAGAATGAAGTGTGTAAAAGTTACAATTCCTGTCTTATAAGGACCCAACCTGCTACCTGTAAATATATGTGCTTGTAACAAATAACTGGAGAAATGAGATTTGCAACTATGGTACTGAACTTGGATTTGGGGCAGTTTTGGTCATTTCAAGCTTTGTCAGTGTTTCTTTGTGGGAACTGCTCACCCCAAGGTTTATTGTTTGGGGCTGTGAGCTCCCAGGAGGGAGACATCTCCTGTGTGTGCTGTGTGAGCAAGAGGTGGCATGAGCTAG
>WEIV01019328.1:93593-106495 GCA_013390005.1 Calyptomena viridis | reverse complement strand
GATCTGTGCTCTTACACCACCCACAACCCCATGATTTTGGGATCCCACATGGGATCTGTGCTCTTACACCACCCACAAGGTCCATGATTTTGGGATCCCACATGGGATCTGTGCTCTTACACCCAGCCCCAATTCCTGAAAATACCCCTGTAGGCATTTTTTACTTCCCTAATTTGTGTGGAACCTCCCACTGTGGCCACGTGCCTTCACCCATGTCCTGCTCAAAGTCCTGCTGGGATGTTAAAGTGGGTTCAATTCCTCCAAATTCAGCCAAGCCAGCACTAAAACTGGGTAGTTTTCCCACTTCCAGCACTTGGGATGCTGCCCTGGCTTTGCCCACCCTCCTTAAGCCAAGCTCACCTTGCCAAAACCTGTCTCAGCTCCTTCCCCAGCTCAGAAACACCAACTCCCTGCCCTAATTTATCCCAGAAAAGCAGCTTGGACTCATTAAAAAAGAATAATCAGGCTCAGACTATTTAAAATTACCACTCAAACATCGATGTGCAACAGTTGGGAGGCCCCTTCTCCAGTGCTCAGCTTCCCAATGCTGGAGGAAAACAAGGATATCTTTTGTTGGGAATGTTTCCCTGGGATGTACAGCAGAATTTAAGGCTGTTATTTGGCATGGAAATGTTCATTTCAGAAGCTCAAACTGATTTCTTTGAAAGAGGGAACAAACTGAGCACAGCTCTCAACAAGGGCATTTTCCAAAGGTTTTCTAACACCTGAATTGGAATTGGATCCAAACCTGAAACATTTATGACTTTATTTCATCCCCAATTTCAACTGGAGACGAAATGTTGGGTTTAAAAGTGGATTTAAATTACCACTTTGCTGTGGGGGGAATAAAAAGAGGCATTTAAAACTACCCTTTTCCTCCCTTTTAACTGGTTCTTACTGTCCCTTGGGGAAAATTGGGAGCTTTTGCTCCAGAACATTTGAAGAGAAGCATTTGGGTTGAAAAGATTCCCAAGGAAAAAGCAGAGTTTCCTCCATTTCTGCAACATCCCCTGATCCAGGAGGGTGTCACTGAGTCAATGAATGCTTCCAGTGGGGATTGAGATCCCTGAAGATGGAAAAGCAGGAATATTGACACGATTTTCTTTGCTGTTTCAAACAGTGGATGCAGAATCCAGGCTGAGGGAAGGTGAAGGGACCCCTCTTCCAGCCTGTATTCCCTTGGCACCATTTGGCTGGAATTCCCTCCTGAGACAGGCCCTGGGCTGGGAGAATTCCTTCCTTCCCAAACAAACAAACAGAGCTGGAGGAAAAGGAGATTTTCCTTTGCTAAAAATCGAATTCCTTCTCACAATAAACAACGCTTTCCCTGCAGGTTTTTACTTAAACACCGAGGACAAACGATGCCTGTAAGTGATCCCTAGGGATCTCTGGATCCTGCTGGGATGAGGTCATCCCAACACATGCCCCAGGATCTGGCAGGAGGCCACGCTGAGCTCGGAGCACTCCAGCAACAGGAACAGCAGGGAAAGGGCCATGGAGATGCAGCCCAGTGTCTGAGTTTTCTCTTTTAATGACTGATTTCCATCAGCAGGAGTTTGGTCCCTCAGTCCTTTCTGCCTTTGAGTCTGGCAGGTCCTTTGGAATCATGGATAGAACCACAGAATATCCTGGAAGGGACTTCCAAGGATCATTAGTCCAACTCCTGGCCTTGCCCAGGACACCCCAACAATCCCAGCCCATCCCAGAGCTCTGGGGATGGATCCTGGATCCTAAACCTGGATCCTAAACCTGGTCCAACCCGGATCCTAAAAGATTCCAACACCAGCCCTGGGTGGGGATGTTCCCTGGAGCCCCTGGAGAAGGCTGGCTGTGCCCTCTGGGAATGCTGGGAATGCTGAGAGCTTAAAATGAAATGTTTAATAAAGAGATGGATGCCCTGCTCACAGAGGGATCCCAGACTGGATTGGCTTGGAAAGGACCTTAAGGATCATCCAGTGCCAGCCCTGCCATGGGCAGGACACTTTCCACTATCCCAGGTTGCTCCAAACTGGATTTGGACACTTCCAGGGATGGAGCAGCCACAGCTTCTCTGGGAAATCCATCCCAGCCCCTCCCCACCTTCCCAGGGAGGAGTTCCTTCCCAATATGCCATGTATCCCTCTGCCTGTGTGAATCCATTCCCTGTGTCCTGTCCCTCCATGAACAGCACACATGGCAACAGCATCCCAAAGCCACCAGCCAGAATTCCCACTGGAAGAACCCCAAACCCTGCGAGTGTTTCAGTGGGAACACCGAGATTTTCCAACCCGGATCGTGGCTCCCAATCCCAAATCCCTGCTCAGCCTCTCAGCCTGAGCTGCTACGTGACAGCCCTGGTGGGAGGGAGGGGGGGATGCAGAGGGAACAGCTCGAGGGTCTCCTAAAGGGCTCCTTTCTCATGGAATACTTTCTCCACCTAGTCATTTCCTTACCTCATCCAAACACAGCCACATTCCTCATTTTTTAACTGTTTGGACTTTTGCAGAAAAGAAAAAGCTGGCTGGGGCACTTTTTAAGGCCAGACATTCCAAGTGCTGAAACAACACATCCAAAGGAAATAGTAAAGGGAGACGGTTTTGAAGTTTTCCTGTCCTATTTTTACAGTTTCCTGACAAAGTCTCGGCCTGATGAAACCCGAGATAGAGCCCCACACACAACCCTCCTCCTCCTCTGGTACTTCCAGGAGTTTTGGGAATGTCTGGGAGGGTGGGGGCCGTGTCCTCCATCCTGGGAGAGACCTGGGGGTCAGAACTTTGGGTGGTGCAGGGAGGGAAGTGCTGGAGGTGGCACCTGGAGAGCTCCAGACTCTTCCACAGGTGGAAAACCTGGACTTCTCCGAGTCCTTTGGAACAGACCATGACTATGGAAAACCATGGAAAAGAGGATATGGGGATGGTGGCAGAGCTGTGGCTGAACTGGGGGGGATTTTCTCCTGGATACCATGGAAAAGATGTGGAGATGGTGGTTGGGCTGTGGCTGAACTGGGGGAATTCCTATTGGATACCATGGAAAAGAAGATATGGAAATGGTGACCAGGCTGTGGCTGAACTGGGGGGGATTCCTCCTGGACACCAGGGAAAAGAGGATATGGAGATGGTGACTTTCCTCCTGGATACCATGGAAAAGAAGATATGGAAATGGTGACCAGGCTGTGGCTGAACTGGGGGGGATTCCTCCTGGACACCAGGGAAAAGAGGATATGGAGATGGTGGCTGAACTGGGGTGGATTCCTCCTGGATTCCTCCTGGATTGTGTGTTCCTTACAGGACAAAGAGAAAGAATTTTTGGGCAGAGCTTTTATGGATTTTTCCCATCTTCCTTCTGGGATAATGAGCTGGGAGGAGATGATGGTGAGCAAGGGCTCCCAAAAAATGTGGTTGGATGCACAGATTTTCCCTGATCTTATTAAAGCCCAAGAGCCTCTCCCTCTGCCCACTTGGAATTTCAGAAGTGCTGTTATCCAGAAACCTCTTTGCTGCTCTTTCCACCTTTGCCCAATTTCACCTTTTCTGGCTGAAACACAAAAAACACCCAGGAAAAGCAGTTTGGGAAAATTCCAGCCAAAACATTCCTGTCACTTTTACAGATAAATCCTGGGAATGCTGTATGCATTCTGAGCCCAGAGTTTGGTTCCCATGGAACACCACAAACTCTGAGCCACCAAGCAGCAAATAAAGGTATTAAATAGTTGTGTTTTGGAGCACTTTTCCCTTTCCTGGGGCAGGGAAAAGTAGCCTGTGATTGTCTCATTAAGGATTGGACCATAAAACCCACGGGCACAGTGGAAAATGAGATGTGCAGGATTCATCCCCATCCCACCAGTGCTCCCAGCAGGCTCTCCTGGCTTTCCCCAGAGGAAGGAAATGTGGTTTCCAAGGATTATCATTATTTTATCAAGGAAACCTGAATGAAGGAGGAAAATGGAAGCCTCCAAATGAGTGGTTGTGACCTGGCAGAGCTCTGACCAAATGCTTTTCCTACCACAGTGGAGAGAAATGGCAGGTTATTCCTCAGCCTGGGAAGCAGGAGAAGGAATTCTATCCCACACCTCACCTGCTTTATGGCTTAACATCTGCTTTAGCAGAGCACCAGGAAAAAGCAGCTGGACTCCTGGATTCTGGTGAGGATGAGGGATAATGTAAATGTGGAATTTTAAGAAAAAGCTCAGCTGGGGGGAAAAAATGGGATCTTGGAATGGTTTGGGTTGGAAGGAGCTTAAAAATGATTCAGTGCCACCCCCTGCCATGGGCAGGGACACCTCCCACTGTCCCAGGGTGCTCCAAACTGGATTTGGACACTTCCAGGGATGGAGCAGCCACAGCTTCTCTGGGAAATCCATCCCAGATCCTCACCATCCTCCCAGGGAAGGATTCCTTCCCAATATCCCACCTATCCCTGGCAGTGGGAAGCCATTCCCTGTGTCCTGTCCCTCCATCCCTTGTCCCAAGTCCCTCTCCAGCTCTCCTGGAGCCCCTTCAGGCTCTGGAAGAGGCTCCAAGGTCTCCCTGGATCCTTCTCTTCTCCAGGTGAACATTCCCAGCTCTCCCAACTTGGCTCCAGAGCAGAGGGGCTCCTTGGAGCATCTGCACATGGATGGAGGAGATATTTCTGCCAACCTGGCCTTTCTCTCCAAACCAAAAATCCTATTGGGCAGCTCAAACTCAGGAATCTCCCACATCCTCATCAGGAATTCATCCCATGGGGACACTTGGTTTCTCCTGAGCCTCCAAATTAGACTGAAAACTTGTGGAGAAAAAAAAACACGAGGAAGAGGAAAAATCTGAGACAAAACCACTCCATAACCCCCCTGAGGAGGGGGGTTGGAGGGGCCTTGCAAGGAAGAATAATGGGACATTCTGCAACATTCCCAGCAGCTGGAAATGTGAGGGGATGAAAGTGCACTTTGTGCTGAGACAATCACTGGATCCATCTGTGTGTTCCAAGCTGGAATTCTGGATCCTGTTCTGTTTACACATGGCATGGGGTGCCTGTCACTGGAGAAGCTACAGCTGGAGGAACAGGACAAATCCAGCAGGATTTATCTTTCCCTCAGACAAGACTTGACTGGCAGGATTAGCCCAAGTATTTCTATCATTTGGTGTGAAAATCCACAGGCTCCAGTTATTCCAGTGCTTAAATATTTCAGGATAATGGGTGAGTGGTAGAGTGAGAAATCAGATGGAATTAGGAGAGGAGCTGTTGTACATCCAGATCTTTGGGAAGTTGATAAAGCACATAAAAATATGCTGATGTGGGGACTTCCACTGGTCTGACTCACTGTTAATGGAGATTTTTTCCAGCACTGGAATTATAGGAGCTTCAAGGAATTCTGAGGTCACAAGACCTATTCCTCCCCCCCACAAAAAAAATCAAAATTCTTTGGAAACTTTGGTGAATTTACTCAGACACAGACACGTTTTGGAGGCTCAGAAATGCTCCCTGAGTGCACAGCAAAGGGGATCCTCATGTTTTGGGGATGTTCAAATGTACAAAATCTGTATCCTGATGGAATCCTGGAGATGCAGAAAAACCCCACATGGACACAATCCCTTCCAAGGCTCCTGATGGGATACAGGACTTGGGAATAACTACACTTTTGGACACCACAAAGAGGAGAAGACATGGAGACACCCCAAGGGCCTTCTGAGCCAGACAGATCAGAGGAGATAAAAAACGTCACTCTAAAATCCTATTTTTCCAAAGTAAAAGAAGATTTGCTTTCATGGAATCCACAGTGACTTTTTAGATGGAAAAAAAAAAACCCAAACAAATTAAACCTCACCCCTGGAACTCAGGAGGAACCTCAAACCCACCTGAGTCAAATGCAGTCACTTGTTACACCTCATTTTTTCCTACTTGAAGAGGGTGAAATCAGAGACATGACATCAAAATGCTTCATTTTGCTGTAAAACTATTAATAAAAAAAACCCAACTTGGCCTCTCTCCCCACAACTTCATTTTTCCTGTGCTGCAGCTTTTCCTCCCACACTGATGTAATGGGAGTTGATGTTCCCAGAGGCTGCTGGGGTTATACAATATATTCATTAGTTCCTCCTCCCTGAAGATGTCCAGAGGAGGCAGGAAATGATCCTGAGGTTCTGGGAGTACCTCGTTATTGAGGTATTTCCCTCTCAAGTGGAGCATTTCCTGAATGAAGTGTGAAGGTGCTCACACTGCTCCCAGTACAAAGCAGCCTCTTACTGGAGCCCCACGCTGTCAAAACTGGCAGCAAACCCTTCTGAATACCCAGAAATTCAGTTTATTCTCATTGAAAAGTGAAGTTATTCCTTTTTATTCCCACAGCAAAATGAAGCCAAATGAAAACCTGAATTAAATGTGATATTGGGGGGATTTTGGGGGGGGGTTGAGGCCTTTTGATCAACAGCACTGGGCACATTCAGAGCTCACCAGGCCAAAGTGATATTCCAGGTTCCCAGAATAATTGGTATTGGAAGGGACCTCTGGAGATCATCCAGCTCAACTGGGCACATCCAGGTGGGTTTGGAATATCCCCAGAGAGGGAGATCCCACCCCCTCCCAGGGCTGTTCCAGAGCTCTGCCACCCTCAGGGAAAGAAGTTCTTCCTCATGTTGTTCCTGTGTTCGGTTCCTGGCCATTGCTCCTCGTTTTTGGAATGTGGAGAAGTCCATGTCCTTGGCAGAACTGATCCCTCATGCTACCCAGGGTCTTGGCCAACAGGCCCAGGACTAGAGGGGATGTTAAGGAAGTTTGTGGATAATAAAAAATCAGGAGGAGCTGTTTGACTCCCTGAAGGGAGACCTGGACAAATGAAAGGGGTGGGAATCACCATTGGTGTGGAATTTAACAGAGGCAAGTGCTGGATTCTGGCAACTGGGCAGACTGGGGGAGGAGAGGCTGGAAAGCAGTGCCATGAGCCAGGGAAGGGCTGGAGCTGTGTCAGGGGATTTGGGATGGATCTCAGGGAATGGTTCTTCCCTCAGAGCGTGGTCGGGCACTGAGCAGGATCCTCATGGAATGGGCACTTCCCAAGGCTGCCAGAGCTCAGGGACAACACTCAGGGACAGGGTGGGATTGTTGGGGTGTCCTGGGCACAGCCAGGAGCTGGACTGGATGATCCCTGTGTGCCACTTCCAGGGTTCTATGCTGAAACTCATCCTTCCCCCCTCTGAAGCCACTGGGTTTCAGGCCGTGCTTTGAATCAATCTTTCCTCCAAAAAATCATCAGGAACAAGAACTAGACCTAAACTGGGGATCATCCATGTTGCTTCCAAGCCTGTTACTTGAGTCTCCTGCCACTGGAGACTCCCAAGGATTCCCAGAAACACACATCAAACACTGGTTTAAATGGAGAAACAGAGCAGAAATTCAGCAGTGGTTCTGTCTGCAGCAAACTGGTGCTCAGGGACTCACCTCAACAAGCCTAACGATGGAGCAGGAATCCACTGGCTCCTCAGAAGGGTTAAGTTCTTCCTTGCCACACTAATTTTTCTTGGAAGGTCATTCCCAACCACCTCACCTGGCTGCAAACTCCCAGACTGCCTGGCCAGGAGGCTCTTGGAGAAGTGTAACTTTTAACATCTCTCAGCAGAGCGAGGGCTCTGTTTGTCTTGGCAGGGAAGAGCTGTGTGTACACAGCTGGAGAGCTTGTTTTGTCTCTTAGTACAAGTCTGGCCTAAGCCAAATCTCTGAAGGCTTTGTAAAAATGCTCTCTTTATTTAAAGAATTTTATACATTACAAGATGTCTCCAAAGTCTGCCCCTGCTCAGACCCCTTCTTTCCCTTCCTCTTCCCCTCTCCACAGTCAGGACAGTTGGATTTTTTAGCCTTGCTGGATCCAGAAGTTTCTTTGAGGGATTTCCAGCTTTCTGTTCACACACAGCCAATTCTGTATCGATTTATGGATCTCAACCCTTCAGATCCCTGGGAGCTTGGAAAAGAAAAGGAGCTCTGCAGACACAGCTCTGGAGTTTGGGTTTAGGGCTTTTGGGGGAAGGAATTTTGCAAGGAGCCTTCAAAGGAGAAACATAAAAACTTTCCATGACTAAAGCAATGCAAAGAGAGGGTTTGGGGAAGCTGTAAGTGCAGCACTCAACCAAGATCTGGGTTTGGAGTTGGCCAGAGAAGTGTCCAAGGATGGGGCTTGGAGCAACCTGGGAGAGTGGAAGATGTCCCTGCCATGGGACTGGATGGACTTCAAGGTCCTTCCAACCCAAACCACTGTAATCCCACAAAGGAGGAGACTGGAACAATGAAAAGTTACTTCAATAAACGTGTGTGGAGGCTTTTAAAGAGCTTTCCCTTCTCTGCAGCCAATAAAAGTGAGGCTCAAACCACAGCAGAGGCCTTTTATGGGGCACCTGCACCGTGAGGTTCAGGAGAGACTTTGGCAAAGCAGGGAATGTTGCACAACCCTGTGGAATTGTGTGTATTTCTGCTGGCCCAGGCTCAAGCAGGGCTGGCTGATGCCTGGGCTACCAGAAACCAACTGTTATTCCTATCTCACCCTCTAAATCACCCTGCCAAGAAACCCCAACATGGAAAAAATAACATTAAAGGCAAGAACAGCCCAATCCTTGGCCACGGAGTTAAACAGAATGAGCCCAACCTTGGGCCAGAAAACCAGGATATTTCCAGGGTGCTTTGATCTTAATTCTGGGAGTTTGCAGGTCGGTGTTTCAGTTTCAGTTCTGAGCTGTGCCACTCTGGGCCCTGCCAAAAATCATATCAGAGCAGTGCCTCAGATGTCCAACAGGAAAGGGAGAAATTTCCTGTCTCAGCCAAAACCTCAGTGCCCAAATGTAAACCTGATCCAGGCACTCAGCACACGCTGGTGGAGTGAAAAAGCAAAGCCACATGTCCCTCCAAGTGCAAACTGCTTCCCAATGGAGCTGTTTCCCACTGGATGAGCAGCTGGCATCCAACCACGGGAGGTTTACAACCAACCAGAGTTGGCTTGTGTTTCCCCTTTGAAACATTTTCACTAAAACAAGGTTCTTTCATGGAAAAACTTCATGTTCTGGTTGTCGTTTTCCAGGTTTTTCAAGTAAATATTGAACTAAGACATCAAAATAATTTTGTCTTTTAGTACAAGAGTATTGACTCTGGACTTTTTATTGACTTTATATTGACTTTTGGGGGTTTCAGGTCCATGATCATTTGACTCTTGATTTTTTATTGACTTTCTAATGACTTTGGGGATTTGGGGTCCACCATTATTTGACTCAAATTTTATTGACTTCTCATTGACTTTTGGGGTTTCAGGTCCATGATCATTTGACTCTTGACTTTTTATTGACTTTTGGGGGTTTCAGGTCAATGACCATTTGACTCTTGATTTTTTATTGACTTTCTATTGACTTTTGGGGGTTCCAGATCAATGACCATTTGATTCTTGATTTTTTATTGACTTTCTATTGACTTTTGGAGGGTTCAGGTCCACGGTCATTTGACTCTTGATTTTTTATTGACTTTCTATTGACTTTTGGGGCTTTCAGGTCAATGACCATTTGATTCTTGATTTTTTATTGACCTTCTATTGACTTTTGGGGCTTTCAGGTCCATGATCATTTGATTCTTGAGGCTGCAGAAATGGTGCTGCTGCTGAGGGAGCTCAGAGCTCTCCCAGGGAGCTGCTGCCTGCCTGTTCCTGGTGGAATTCCTGTGCCAAGTCTTACAGCATTTTCCATGTGGCCCCTGACTGTGGGTGGTCCCTGACTCCTCCAACATCTCTCCTGTGCCAGAGCTGCCCTGAGTCATTCTTTTGGTGCCATAGGATGTCATGCTCACAATAAAACCCCAAGGAAAGAAGGAGAAAGGGATATAAGATCTTATATCTCCTCTTTCTGCTTATTTCCTTGAGTTTTTGTCTTCCCAAGTCACCATTCCAGGTGCTGAGATCCTGTTTCCCAGGAACTGGCTGGATATCTTTCCACTGATGGGATGTAGTGGTTCAAATCCTTATTTTGCTGTGCTCCCACAAACTTTTGGTCTCCTTATTAAACTGGAGATTAAAATGGGGGCACCATCCCCATCCATGCCTGACTTCCATCCATGTTCTACCCATCCCAAGGGAAAGGGGGGTGAGAGAGGTGTAGGATGGGTTAACCCATTATAAAATCAGGGAATCCCAGACAGGGTTGGGCTGGAGGGGATGTTAAAGCTGACATGGGTAGGGACACCTTCCACTATCCCAGGGTGCTCCAACCTGGCCTTGGACACTTCCAGGGATGGAGCAGCCACAGCTTCTCTAGAAAACCTGTGCCAGGGCCTCACCACCCTCATAGAGAAGGATTTCTTCTTTATCTAAACCTAATATTCCCCTCTGCCACGTTTAAAAATTTTGGTTTATATTCCTTTCCCTCTCTCTTAGTGATCAGGAAGGGACCCATGGTGTCCTCTTCTTTTATCAGGAGCCTCCTGGCATTTTTAAGCCTCTCCCAGGTCATGAAGACAAGATATTGGGACATGCCCAAGAGGAAAACACCCTTTTTGTTCTCAGCACAGGGGTTTAATGATGTTTAACAAACCAAAGAGGCCTCATTGCAGAAGAGGATTCAGAAACACCTCACAGGGAGTTGGGACTTCTCATCCCGTACCCACAAAGTGCTTTGGGATTGAGTTTGTCATTACAGGTCTCATCATCTGAGCAAAAATTCACATAGATTGAATATATTTAATACACAGACTTAAATACACATCTCCAACTCCAGTATAAAATCATGGAAAAGTATTCCTTACCCCTCTCACACTGGGGGCCGGTGAATCCGTAGACACAAGCGCAGCGGTTGGGCCCAATGCATCGCCCCCCGTTCTGGCAGCCGTTTTCACACACAGCTGGAGGGAAAAACAAGGAAAAATCAGGAATTTCTGCTCCTGAGGGATCCCCCCAGAGAGAGGTGCAGACACCTCTGTGCTGGCAGCACTTGGAGTGTCACCTCCATCGTGTCGTTCACCCATCCAGAGCCTCCTCAATGCAGCAAACACTGAGAAAAGTCTGAGGTTTTTTCTCTTGGAAAATGATTTCCTGGTTGTGAATGAACCCATTTATGACAAGGCTATAAACTCTTATTTCACTTGAGAGGATTTCCTGCGCTCTGGAATCTCGGTTCACTCAGGTCAGCGCCGGGATTGAAATGTCAGGGCTGAGGGTGGATTGATATAAAGGAAAAAATGCACAAGGGAAATGTTTAAGGAATGACAATGAGAAATGTGAGGGGAAATTGGGAGGGAAATGGGAGGGAAATGTGAAATGTGAGGGGGAAATGTGAGGGAAATGTGAGGGGAATGTGAGGGAAATGTGAGGGAAATATGAGGAGAAAACGTGAGGGAAATGTGAGGGAGAAATATGATGGAAAATGTGAGGAAACTGTGAGGGGAATGTAAGGGGAATGTGAGGGAAATATGAGGGAAAACATGAAGGAAATATGAGGCAGAAATGTGATGGAAAATGTGAGGAAAATGTGAGGGAAATATGAGGGGAAAACATGAGGGAAATGTGAGGGAGAAATATGATGGAAAATGTGAGGAAAATGTGAGGGGAATGTAAGGGGAATGTGAGGGAAATATGAGGGAAAACGTGAAGGAAATGTGAGGGAGAAATGTGATGGAAAATGTGAGGAAAATGTGAGGGAAATATGAGGGGAAAACGTGAGGGAAATGTGAGGGAGAAATATGATGGAAAATGTGAGGAAAATGTGAGGGGAATGTGAGGGGAATGTAAGGGGAATGTGAGGGGAAAATGTGAGGGAAATATGAGGGGAAAACGTGAGGGACATGTCAGGGGAAAATGTGAGGCAAATGTGAGTGAAAATGTGAGGGAGATGTGAGGGGAAAATGTGAGAGAAATTTGAAATATGAGGGAAATGTGAGAGAAATGTGAGATGTGAGGGAAATGTGAGGAAGGGAGACAAGTCAGGGATTGAACTCCATGTTCCCAGAGCAAAGGAGGACCAGTCTGGTCTTAAAATATGAACTTAAAATATTCCTCGACTTAAAATTAGACCTGCAAAAAACTGCAGTGAGCGATCTTGGAGTCAAAGGAGTAGACTGGTGATTAAAATCACGGAATTATGGAATATCCAGAGCTGGAAGGGACCCATAAGGATGATCCAATCCAACTCCTGGCCCTGCACAGGACAGTCCTCAGTGTGGCCATTGCTGGTGTGTGCCCAGCTCAGAGCCCAGGTGCTGCCTCATTCCAGAGCCAAACCATTCCAGAGCCGAGGCAGCCGGAATCTGCTCCTTTGGGATGCTGCCAGTCGGACTTTGTGTTGTTCCCACCCTTCCAATGATGTCCTGCCAACATCTGAACCCTGCACTGAGGACATTCCAGGTGGGAGCTGCACGTAATGGTCTCCTGGCATGTTCCATTCCAAGCCCTGGGTTGTTGTTATTTCTAATTTTCCCGAGTTTTGGCTGTTCGGGATGAAATTTTCCATATGGTGCCTCTGCCTCCGGTTGAACTTTTGGGAAAGTTTCAGCCAAAATGAAGCAGTGGGAGCTGAGGGGAAGTTTAGGGGGAATGTGGTGTTTTGTCTGTCTTTTAAAAGGCCTCGTTGAGTTCACTGAGAACTTCAGTGAGTCCCATCAAACAGCCCATTCCCAAAGAAAATGCTATTTTCAGAGGAATTATAACTAATATACACATACATTTGTATTTATATTTTATATTGTTATTTCTATTCAAATGTTGTATGTATTTGTATCTATTTTTATGCTTATAGTGAATTTATAGCTACTATATTTATTATATTATAGTCTTATGATATTATTATATAATTATAATATTATTATAATATTTATTGTGACATTATACCTAATATGTTATTATACATGTATATAATATATATTATATACAATGCAAGCTATTAGATAGATTTTAGATATTACATTTTCTATATATAACAATATATTACATTACA
>WEIV01019328.1:79943-93132 GCA_013390005.1 Calyptomena viridis | reverse complement strand
TATTTATAAATATATACAAATACAAACGCCTCTATAAATAAATACATATATAAACCTAAATTTATACATAAAATATCTCAATTAATTTATATCAATTCTACACAAACACATAAACACCTCTCCTTCCTACGAAGAAAAAGCTGACATTGCAGAGGGCAGCACAACCACCGCTCCCATCCCAAGCCCTCCCCGTGTGCCGGTGACTCTCCAGCCCCGAGCGCCGCCCGGCCCCTCCCGGCGGGACCCCCGGCACTCACGCTGCCCGCAGTAGGTGCCGGTATAGCCCTTCTGGCACAGACACGACTCCTCGCTGCAGCTCCCGCCGTTCATGCACCTCACGCTGCACGTTTGCACTGCGGGAAGAGCAGGGAAAAGTCACTCCAGGAGCCCCCGAGTTCCGTGCCGGGAGCTCCTCCCGTGGGATTTCCCGGGCACTGAGGGTCATTAGAAGTGTTGGGTTCGTTGAGGTTCTACAGGTTAAAATCGGGGAATGTCCTGGGGAGGGATCCACAGGGATCATCCAGGCCAATTCCTGGGCCTGCACGGGACATCCCAACAATCCCCAGCATTCCTGGAGCTCTGGCAGCCTTGGGAAGTGACCATTCCATGGGGAGCCTGTTCAGTGCCCAACTGGGACCTTTTTCTATATCCAACCTAAACCTCATTCCACCAAAACAAAAGGTACCCATCTCTTTTTTCATTAAATCCCAATTTAATTCCCGATTTAATTTAATTTTTCATTAAATCCCTTTTTTCATTTTATCCCAATTAAACACCTCCAGCTTCATCCTTCCTACAGGAATTCCCAACAAAGCCCACAGGACTGAGATCAAGGGCATAATTCCTGATATCTCCCTTTCTTGGATAACTCTGATCACTCCTTGTTTTTAGATACTACACTTTTCAAATATTTTCATGCCCTTTTTATTATTAATTTTTTAGATAATTCCTCCATTTTAAACACTTTTCACATCCTGGGCTGTCTAATCTTTGAAATTCCTCTGTATTAAAAGTCCTAAGAGATGTTTGGAGGGGAAAGAAATTCTCTGGTGGAGGAAAACCATCAACTTTTAAGATATTTATCACCCTTTTACAATTCCTACATGGCCTTGTTGGCTTCCTTGGCTGCAAGAAGGGCTTTTTTACAGGAATCTGCAAAGAAAAGCACGTCCCATCTATTCTTCCATGTGGGAACTTGACTTCCACACTGGATTATGACACACTGGATGTGACTAAAGCACTGTAGGAAAACAATAGCAATAAAGAAGTTGGGAAGTTTTAAACTCATTTAAACACAAGGCCAGTATTGGCTTTAACTGCTTCATCACTGCACAATATGTAAGGAACGTGATTTTATTGTTAAAAAGCCCCCCAAAAATGAGGTTTTTTGCTAAATCTTGAGTTACAAACACAGGTCATCCAGCTTCCAATCTGTCCTGAAACGCCTGGAATGACACACCCCTCCTTTTGTAAGATGTGACAACTGCAATTGCAAGTGCCTGTGGTTAGAGCCATGTGAAAAGTGGTTTTCACATCCAAAAAAAAAACACATGGAGAGCACAGGGAGAGGAGGGGCAGCTCCAGAGGCTGGAGAAGGGATGTGGGAATGGATGCTCAGCTGTGTCTCCGTGCATCCAACACCCCTCCCAAACAGGGAAGAGCTGCCTATCCAAGAGGTAGTGAGGCTCACAAGTCTCCAATTGGGATAATGAAGTGGGTGATGCCTTGTCCATAGGAATTCTGGAAGGCAGGAGGGGTGGGATGGGAAGTCTCAGGGCTTTGTGTTCCAAGTGCTCGGCACATGTGGTGCACATCGGATCCGTGGGGTGGTTTGAATTAGGCCTGATGTCTCCTCTCCTTCCTACTGCTCCATGGCCAGGGATCAGGCCAAATTTAGATGGAAGCTTAATCCTTAAGGAAACTGAGCTCCAGGCTTCAAAGCATTGCCTGGATTGTCAGACGTGAGGTCGGTCTCTCTGGGAAAAGGCCCGGATTCCGGGACATGCTTCCCCTGCTCCCCTCACCTCAATTAGTCAGCCCTGGGAAAGCAATTACAGGCAGAAATCTGGGAGGGCTGCCCGGAGACAGAGGGAGTTTGGAAGTGTCTGTGTGTCAGGGCTGTCCATGGGTCAGGACTCTTCCCTACACATCCCAAACTTTGCAGTCGGCACACGGGGAAAGGGGAATTCGGGCATTTCGGGGCTTGGGCAGAACAAGAGGCCTGAAGTTCATCCAGAAACTTTCCAACTAACTGGCAAAGGCTATTCCAGGTCCCATTCCTTCCTCCTGTCGTGATCCCCAAAGAGCTGAGGTCTCATCACCATCTGATTTATCACAGAGTCCCAGGATGGTGTGGGTTGGAGGGACCTTAAAGCTCATCCAATTCCACCCCCTGCCATGGGCAGGGACACCTCCCACTATCCCAGGTTGTTCCAACCTGGATTTGGACACTTCCAGGGATGGAGCAGCCACAGCTTCTCTGGGAAATCCATTCCAGCTCCTCCCCACCCTCCCAGGGAGGAATTTCTTCCCAATATTCCGTCTTAAATTTCACCCACTTTGAAGCCATTCCCTGTGTCCTGTCCCTCCATCCCTTGTCCCAAGTCCCTCTCCAGCTCTCCTGGAGCCCCTTTAGCCTCTGGAAGGAGCTCCAAGGTCTCCCTGGATCCTTCTCTTCTCCAGCCTGGCCTTGGACACTCCCAGGGATGGGGCAGCCACAGCTTTTGTCCAACCTGTCCCAAGCCCCATCCAACCTTGACCTGTCCAAGGCTGGCCCTGTCCAACCCCCCTGCACATCTGGAAAGCAGAAGAACATCTTTCAACCAGGAATTTAAAGGCCTGTTGTGCTTTGTCACGATTTTCCAGGGGAGCAGAGACCAAAGTTGCAGGAAAAGGGGAATGACAGCTCTCCCCAGTTAACTTTTCCCGTGACTGGGTTGGGCTGGATTAATTCTACAACTACTTTTAAAGGCTCAGGGCTGTGCCAGAGGAGTCTAAGGGCAGGTTTTCTCTCTGCTCACTGACTCCTACATCCAAACAACCACTTGCAAACTGCTCCTAAATTCCCTTTACTCCCCAAAGTAGGAAACCCAGCTTTTTGTTCTGCCCCAGTGGCTTTGATTGCCTCTGGAATGCACAATTTGTCTGCTTTACCTCCCTGAAGAATTCCTGATAAATACAGCCCCAATCATCCCCTCAATGAATCCCAGATTGGAGCCCCTGCAGAGGATCCCACCCCCCTGGAAATCCACCCCAGGCTCCCGGGAATGCCAGCTCTGTGCCCAAATGTACACACTGCTCACAGCATTCCTTGCATTCCTCCCTGATTGTTTCCACATGGATCCTCACTCCAGACTCCCAAACTTTCGTGGCTCCTGCACCTTCCCCTCCCAAAGGTCTGCACATTCTCTGCTGCTTCCTGGGGGTATTTCCAGGGATATCTAGAGCACAACGTGGCACTTTGGAAGCAGATTCTGGGAATTTCCTCCTCCCAGTCCCACCCTGAGTGTGGGTTTGAGGCCTTTTGCTGCAGGTCACTTTATTAAATTCATTAACAATAGCTCATCTCCAGCTGGGCAAGACTGGAAAATTAATTTCTGGGATGTCTCTTTCCATGTGAGACCTTAAAAGACTCGATAAAATCCCATTTATTTCTGGATTTTACACAGCAAAAATCACCCTTTTTAAACTGAGCCACAGCTCTGGGTTTTTTTGCTTGTGGGATGTTGTCACTTAGGGGTGGACTGAGGGATAATCAGGGATTAATCAGTGTTGTTGTCCATATTTAGGGATGTACAGTGCAGGAAAAGCCTCATCCACACTCTGTCCTGGCTTCAGGAATTCCTTTGGGCCATCCATGGAAGGGGGAACTGCTGTGGTTCCCTGTCACCCTCCAGCCTCAGAAAATCTCCTTCATGCCTCAAAATCCCAAACTGGAACATCCCAAGTGGCAACTCATCAATATCAACCTCTGTTACGTTCTTGACTCACATCCAGTGTCCACCAGAACTCCCAGATCTTTCCCAGCAGGGAAAAGGGACACAGGAGAGCAAGGATTCCCTTCCATAAAATGTAGGAAGTACCAGGATTTCGACTCCAGCAGGAGAATTTTCCATGCAGAGCCATGTCCTGGTTGCAGGGTCTGGTTTTGGAAGCATCCTGCAGGAATTCCCACAGGGAAATGGGAATTGCTTCCTGACCACCTGTCATTCTGAGTCCTCCACAGTCTGGTTTCCAGAAACACAAGCCACCCACCCATCCCAGAGTTTTCCAGGTGTTCTGGAAGCTCTGACATGGGAGAACAAAGCAGAAAAAGTGGGAATGCTGCATTCCCAGCTCCACCAGTAACTCCATTGTGTCACTGCTAAAAACTCTGGGCAATCTCTCACATCCAAACCACAGCCTTAGAAAAACTCCATCATTTTTCCATTGGAAAAAAAAAAATACAATATTTATTTGATTAACAAGAGCAGTGACTGATTTGACTCCACTTCAAAGAGCAGCCAGGGCTGGATGGAATCTTTGGCACTTTGGGATGTGGTTCCTTAGCTGCATCCTGGAGGATTTTTCATCCCAGAATTCACAAGCAGGTGACATTTCCCTCCAGGTATTGGAGGGGGAAATGAGAACCTTTAGGAAAAACACCTCAAAAACCCACAATATTTTGTGACTTCTGCCCAGTTCGGGCTGGAACGTGGCTGCCAAAGCATCAAATATTTGGGGTGCACAGAGAAAATTCCCATTCTTTTGTGGGAGATCCCAACTTCTCAGAGGTTGGAGGATCCCCAGGATGTTTTCTTACCTCCAGCTGAGCCACAGTTGGGAGAAAGTTGTCCATTGGAGCACGTGCACATGTTTGGCCGGGAACAAAACCCATCACCACAAGAATTCCTGCAAATTGCTGGAGGAAGACAAGGACACAGGGATTAGGACCATGTGCCTGGCTGGGAATTCACTCCCTTGGCTGCCACGAGGCTGGGAATTCATCTCTTGGAAGAAGAATAACTTGGGAAGGAGCTGGGCACATTGGACTGGTTCATCCTTTCATCCTTTCACCACAGACTCTTCTCCTGCCACCACTTTGCTTTTCCATATTTTACTACTTTTCCCTGCTGAAAACATTTCTCAGCAGAGCCAGGTTGGGATTTGCCCTAAAAATGTTGTGTTTCCACCAAGTCCATGGCCTGGCATTAAGGTTCCTGAGATGGGAAGGGGTTCCTAAATTCCTAAGGGGCTGAGCCTGAGTGACTCAGAGAGGCACCAGCAGGATTCTTTCTCATCAATCCCAACTTTTTGTTGCCTGGAACCCCTGCTAATCCTTGTCTTTCCCATGCCATGGGGGCTGGCAGTGCTGGCCCACCTGTGTAAGCACAGATTTTATTAGAGCCCCCATGGAAGCTTCTCATCCCAGTGTGTTCTATAAACACAATTCCACAGGAGCTCCAGCCCAGCTGGAATTTTACAGCGCTGGGAAGAGCCTTGATGTCCCCAAGATGTCACCAACCCCCCCTGCCCCGGGCAGGGATCTGGCTGGGAGCTCCTTAACCCTTCCCTGCTGCCACATCCAGCTCCAGCCCTGCATCCTTGTGGGGATGGGGAGGAGGATTTGGGGAGAAAGGAGAGAATTCCATGGCAGGATGGATTTAACTCCTGAGATACTGTGGCTTTTATGGTCTTATTTGGGGGAAGGAGCAAAATGCCCAATTCTGGGGGTGGTTCCTCACTGTGAGCAGAGACCTCACTGCCAACACAACATTCCCTTTGGGAAGAGAAGATTTGGAGTTCTGGCCTCACTTTTGTACATCTGAGCTCCCAGACATCTCTATATCAGGGAACACAAGGCATTTCTCCCCCAAGACAGCTGAGTTTTCCACTGGGAAGGTGGAATTACTCCTGGAATGTGAGCTGTATAATCCCACAATGGTTTGGGGTTGTTAAAGATCATCTTCCTGCCCTGGGCAGGGACACCTTCCACTATCCCAGGTTGTTCCAAACTGGATTTGGACAATTCCAGGGATAGAGCAGCCACAGCTTCTCTGGGAAATCCATTCCAGCTCCTCCCCACCCTCCCAGGGAGGAATTCCTTCCTGATATTCTGTGGGAGATCCCACCACTGCCTTGGGGGCCACTCCAAGATGCAAATTCCTGCTTGGAGACCCCATTTCATGGCACCACATTTGCAACCCAGTGTCTTCCTCAACTTGAGACACCCACTGGCAATTATTTTTAGGATTCCCATCCAATTCCAACAAATTTATTCAGAAAGCTCAGATCCTGGGGGGAAGAAACATCCCATAGTTCTGCCTGGGTTTTGTGTGGATAATATCCCCAGGACACCATTATTTGGTGTGTTTTAGTTGAACCATGACCAAAATCAGGTGCAGTTCCCCCTGCAGATCCTAATTTATTTATTCCTGAGCATTCAGGGTCCTCCATCTCCTTGTAGCTCCCACTTTTATCCTATAGAAATGTAAACCATCAGCCCCTTGATGGATTTTATAGGATAAATGGGACAGAAAACTGCCAAAACAAAGGGATGACTGATCCAAACCATCATCCTGCCTTGGGGAGTGCAAATTCCTGCTTGGAGACCCCTTTTCCTGGCACCACATTTACAGTGTCAGCATCAAACTCAAATATTCCCAAAAAACCCACCAGCTCCAAAATCACTCTGTCAGGAGCCTCCCTTGGGGCTCATCTCCCAAAGAAGGCACACAAAGTGTCCAGCAACAAGGAGCACTGGGACAATTGGGCTGGAAATCAAAGGATATTTCTTTTATCCCAGAAAAAGTTGGAGCTTCCCAGGAAGTTGGAGCTTCCCTGCTTCGATGAGGACTGGCAGAGAATTCCCAGCAATGGCTGCTCCTGCCCCTGTGGGTTGTGGAATGTCCTGGCATCCCAAGGGTGAGCTGGGCACACATTCCCAAAGTTCCCAGGGGGATGGATACTCACGGACAATGCACTGGTTCCCTCCAGGAAGTGTTTTCCAGCCGGGACAGCAGTAGGAATGGAACCTCGAGCCACAGACATTGGGCCTGAAAATAAAAAACAATGTTTTGCCCCTGTTTCTGGGCAGTGCCATTGGAAAATCCAGTGTGTGCCATCACTGCAGGACAGCAGGGAATGGCTCCTTGGGGGACATTTCCCTGGCAAACTCCAGTCCCTGTTAAACGGGACAAGGCGGGAATAATTCCCCAAAAAAGGAGCCACCAAATGTTATTTTAATAATTGATTTCTGACCTCGTGCTTTGAGTTAAAAACTTGGGGTTGATCTGTTTGGGGCTTTTGTTATTCTGATTCATCCCTGACCTACAAGAACAACAAATAAATTCAGTTTCCATTTTCCAGGGAATGGTCTGTTTTTATTTCCCTGTTATTCTGCCACCAGCAAGGAACACGAGGCAGGTCCTGTCCCAGCTTCCCTCCATCCCTCTGGAACAGCCTTCCCACCACTGCCTGTGTCCATGTCAGTCCAGGGCTGTTTCTAATTCCCTCTCATGTCACAAGTTCCTCCTGCAGAACTTCTCTGGCTCATCCTGCCCCAAATCCTGATGTCTCTGTTATGTTGGTGGGACAAGAGTTGGTTTTCATGGAATGGTTTGGGATGGAAGGACCTTAAAGCCCATCCAGTGCCACCCCCTGCCATGGGCAGGGACACCTCCCACTGTCCCAGGTTGTTCCAACCTGGATTTGGACACTTCCAGGGATGGAGCAGCCACAGCTTCTCTGGGAAATCCATTCCAGCTCTTCACCACCCTGACAGGGAGGAATTTCTTCTCAATATTCTGTCTAAAATTACACTCACTTTGAAGCCATTCCCTGTGTCCTGTCCCTCCATCCCTTGTCCCAAGTCCCTCTCCAGCTCTCCTGGAGCCCCTTTAGCCTCTGGAAGGGGCTCCAAGGTCTCCCTGGATCCTTCTCTTCTCCTACCTGGCCTTGGACATTCCAGGGATGGAGCAGCCACAGCTTTTCTGGGAATTCCATCCCAGCCCCTCCCCACCCTCCAAGGGAAGAATTCCTTCCCGACATCCTCTCATCCCTACTCTCAGTTTGAAGCCATTCCCTGTCACTCCATGCTGGATGATTCCCATGCAATGACAGGTTCTGCTCTGCTTCCCAAGTTCCCATTTTCCCAGGAATTGTGGCAACTCCTCTCCCACACCACCTGCTCCTTCCCAGTTCCACGTGGAACCTCCTTCCCTGCAAACACGGACTGGAGGGCTCTGCTAAAACAATTTGGTGCTTGGGGGTGGAGGGCAAAGCTGGATCTTGAGTTCAATTTTCCCAAAATTTGGGCAGCTCTTGCTCCTCCTGTGCTCACAAATTAAAAGGAGACCTTGAAGGCAGAGCTGCTTCTGGATTAAAATTCCCTGCAGATGGAGAAGCAGTTCCTGGTTGGTTTAGGTTGGATAAGGCACAAAGTCAGCTCCTCTCCTTGGATATTCAAGGATAAATCTCCACTCAGAAGCAGAAAATGCCTGAGCTTGGCATGGACTGGGAAGAGCAGATGGAGATCCTGCAGAGCCTGAATTCCAGCCCCCACATTCCCAGCATGGAGAGATGGACGAGCTCTTTTATTTTGCCACAGATTCTCCATGAAATGTGTGGGCAGCCCAGACAATTCCAGACCAGGCACCACATGGTGCAGCTTCACTTCCACCTGGATCTGGTTTCAGCATAGGGATGGGAACAATTCCAAGAGGAACCTGTTTTGAACATTAATGCCCCGACCATCGGCCTCGGGATCCTTCAAACCTTGTGGAGATTAAAGAGTATTATCCAAACTTTTTGTCAGGAAAAAGGACTAAAAGGGAGTTAATTTGGGGGGGTTGAGGTCAAAAAAGAAGAGGAATTTGGCCTCAATCCCATGGACAGGGACAGGAGGAAGTTGAATGAAATCTATAACAAAGTGGAGTATTTTTAACTGTGGTGGCACATCCCACCTCTTCCCAAAAAAACCCAGCCAAGGATTCCATCCAGCTCCATGCAGGGATCCTGGGAGAGGCCCTGGGCACCCTTCTGCACAGATGCCAATTGTTCCTCCCAAACCTTTCTGAGCATATGCTAAAAATTAGCAAAGTTTCCAAACAAACCATGGGAAGAATCCATTTGAATGGGCTGAGATTGATGGTGACACAGGAATGACCTGGAGGGGGAATGAAATCGGATTCCAAAGCAACAATTCAAGGAGGAGAATGGGGTTTTGTGAGGAAAACAACCCCAGTGTCTTCAAATGTTGTGACAAAATTGCTTTTAAAATTAACAGTTGTCTCAATGTTGGGAAATGAGAGCTGGAATTCCACCAGCAAGGTCATGGAATTATGGATTGGCAGAGTGGTTTGGGGTGGAAGGACCTTAAAGCTCATCCCATGCCACCCCCTGCCATAGGCAGGGACACCTTCCACTATCCCAGGTTGCTCCAAACTCATCCAACCCAGCCTTGGACAATTCCAGGGATGGGAATTTAACAGCCAGTCCTAAATCTAAAAATCAAGATTTTTTTTACCTTCCTCACTCTAATCTTTATCTCTTTGCTACCAAGGGAGTGTTATCCTGAGTGGATGCAGTGCTGGAGCATTTTTCCATGGTTGTGCTGCTGAGGTGATGCCAATTCCCAACGGGATTTTCCTTTGGAAAGCCATGGAGATAAGAGCTGACACATTTATGCTGCTTCTTCCCAGCAATTTTTTCTGGCAAAGGAGCCACAGCTGGTCCAAAACCAGACCTGTTGGAGCATCCCTGGAAAAGGCTGGAAGGGCTCAGCTGCTAAAAAGAACTTTTGAAATGAGGGAAAACGGCCAAAAGAGGGAAAAGCAACCGTGGGTTTAAATAAAAAATGGGATGATAAAGAGAAACAGGGACAAAGCCAACAGGAATTTCAATGGTGGCACCAAAAGCTGTGAGAATTGGGCAAGAAAAAAACCCAGAGGAGCAGAGCAGGGCTGTGAGATGGGAGATGCTGTTGGCAAGAGGAGCCTCCTCCCAACTCCACAATGGGCTGGGAAGCAGGAGACATTCCAAGCACAGCCCAGGGGGTGCCAGTCCACACAAGTGGCAGCTGGATGTTGGGAAAGGCAGCCTGGAGCACGGAGAGGTTGTTTGTGGGCTGAGCGAGGGCTTGGGAAGGACTTGATCCAAGTTATTGCGAGATGCCGAGCGGGATTCCGGCAGGATTGGGCTCCTTGGTGAAGGCAGGAGGAGGGGACACGGCACAGAGAGGGAATTCCAGGCTGGGAATTCCACTCTGCAGGCTCAGATTCCAGCCAAAAACTGGCCAAAGTCATCCTGAGTTTCCTCCTCAAACTCAGTGTAGGATTGTCCACTCCTGCAGCCACGGGAGACAATTCCCAGCTGGAATGAACTCCCCAAATCCTCCTCAGAAAGGAGTCATTAATTTGTGTGACAACCAAGGAGCACTTCCCTCCCACAGGCTGAGGAGCCCTTGGAGTGAGAGTTTTCCAGCAGGATTTGGGCAACCAAAGCACCTCAGTGGCCACCAGCCTTCAGAAGTGGTATTTCCACTCCTTAAATTAGAGGAAGACAGAAATAAATGGGAATTGCTGGGGTGACTCAGGGATGAGTCTCAGGTCTTGCTGCCCTGGCTGCTCCCACATCCTCCTCGTTCCATTCATTAATTCAGGGGAAAATTCCCTATAATTCATTACTTTGGGCCAATTTCTTGCTCTTCTCAACGGGGGAGACCCTCATCCAGTGACTGAGATTCCCTGAACCTGGAATGAGCCTTGCTGCACACTCAGAGCTCCAGCAAACCCTGCTCCCACTTCCTGCCTGGAAAATTTGGACTGGACATCTCCTGCCTGAGCCTGGGGAGCCTTTTTCTTATTTATCCCAGTAATCCTCAATTTTCCTCCATGATACCACCTAAAACTCGGTCCTGTTGGGTGCAAACATCCTCCTGGATGTCACTTTCCTGGGCACTGCTTCCCAAGATATTCCCTGTGGAACACATTTCCAACATTCCCAGCTGTTGAACACATTTCCAAGGTATTCCCTGGTGAGGACAGGGAAGGGAATCAGTGCAGTTGGAGCCTCTCAGCTCAGAGTGGTGATTCCCTGGGCACTTGGAATCTCCTGGCAAGGGCAGCAATGCCAATATTTCCCCTCTCCTGGGAAATATTCCACTCTGCTCCCTTTGCTGAGTGTGAAGGGATGAGCAGCAGCTTTCCCAGGAGCACCTGGGGATTTCAGGATGGGAAACCATGGAATGCTTTGGGTTGGAAGGGACCTTAAAGCTCAACCTGTGGGCAGGAACACCTCCCACTGTCCCAGGTTGTTCCAAGCTGGATTTGGACACTTCCAGGGATGGAGCAGCCACAGCTTCTCTGGGAATCTGTGCCAGGACCTCCCCACCCTCCCAGCCAAGAATTCCTTCCCAATATCCCACCTAAATCCCTCCTCCTTTAGCTGAGACCATTCCCTCTTGTCCTCTCAGTGTCTGACACCATTTAGGAAAAGGTGCAAATCCCTGATTTCAGTTATTTCTGGTTCTAAAAACTGGGTTTTAAAGGGGCTGATTGTCTGTGCCACCAGGAAAACCCACTCCCTAAAAACTTCCAGCAGGGTGATATTCCAAGGACAAAAGTATTCAAGGCTCAACACTCAGAAATATGGAATTCCACAATGGTTTGGGTTGGAAGAACCTTAAATCCCATCCAGTTCCACACCTCCCACTATCCCAGGTTGCTCCAACCTGCCTTTGGACACTTCCAGGGATGGAGCAGCCACAGATTTTCTGGGAAATCTGTGCCAGGGCCTCCCCATTGAGAGATGGAATTAATTTTTTTAATTATTATTATTCAGTTTCATGAGAGGAATGAAGCAAAATTCTAAGGAAATGTATAGGATTGGGATTCCAGCTGCTTTGATTAATTCCAAGTTCAAGCCTAATAATCCCTAATAAACCCATTTTTAATTTTTTTTTTAGCAAAGGAAGGGGTCTATAACACCTCATTTTATACCTTTTCTTTGTCAATAATAGTATTTTTCTCCCCCTTTATTCAGATTTTCACACATCCTGAGCGATACCAAGGAAAATCCCCCCTTATTTAAATTCACACCCTATAGAGCAGAAAAAACTCCCCTTTGAAAAAAAACCTAAAAATCCAAAATTTTCCAGGAATTACTTAACACTTTCCTTTGGAAAGCAGCTTTACCAACTCTTCTTTTTATGTTTTTTTCCCCCTTAAATTCTGAAATAAATCAAACCTTCACATCCAGCCCTTAAAACTTCCAGACAAACCCCTTCCCTGCCATCCCAATATTCTCCTTCAGGATTCCTGCCAACAACAAAACCAGCCCCAGGTCCAAAATCAACCATTTCACAACATAAATCAAGACACACAAGGAAAATTTAGGAACAAAAGTCTCCAGTCAGAAGTTTCCAGCCTTAATTCTGCTCCTTCTGTTGTTTGGAGTGTTGTATCTCTGGCTTTGGGAATAAACTCGTGTGGGGAGGAGCTGGAAGCAGCTGGAATGTGCTCATGGCATGGCTGGATCACAGTGGCAGGAATTCCAGTTGGACCTTTAGTGAGGTAAAATGTGGGTGTTTTGATAATTGGCTTTTTTAAAGCAAAATTTGTGTATTTTGATAATTGGCTTTTTTTAAGTAAAATTTGTGTATTTTGTTAATTTGCTCTTTTTTTAAGTAAAATTTGTCTATTTTGATCATTGGCTTTTTTAAAATAAAATTTGTGTATTTTGATAATTTCCTTTTTTAAGTAAAATCAGTGTATTTTGATCATTTGCCCTTTTGTAAGTAAAATCTGTGTATTTTGGTAATTCGCTTTTTTTAAGTAAAATTTGTGCATTTTGATAATTTGCTTTAAGTAAAATTTGTGTATTTTGATAATTTGCTTTTTTTTAGTCAGCTCCAGTTTCACTTGGTGCCTGTGGCCCTGATACGAAACATCATCCCAGTGTCAGCTCCAGTTTAACTGGAGGCCCAGAATCCCAGCCCATGGCTTTCCTTCTCCATTGCATCTCCCAGTTCCTTCCCTCCCCATTTCCCAGTTCCTCCCCATTCCCCAGTTCCTTTCCTCCCCCTTCCCCAGTTCCTTCCCTTCCCATTCCCCAGTTCCTTCCCTTCCCATTCCCCAGTTAATTTCCTCCCCATTCCCCAGTTCCTCCCCATTCCCCAGTTCCTTTCCTCCCCATTCCCCAGTTCCTTCCC